>PVJC01002645.1:0-12264 GCA_004026665.1 Murina feae
CGCAGCGTCTATAATGAAACAATTGTTACTTTTACTGGTTAGGCCGGAGCTGCTCTTTCCTTCAGCTCCGGAGGATTCTATGATTGTTACAATGTTTCAAAAAGCTGTGTTTCGCTAGAGGCAGTTTAATCGGAGCTGAGCTGAGGGGCGCAGCTTCACTTTCGCTCCTGCCGCAATGGAAAGGGCTGTTTACTCAGGTTCGTGAGTGGCGGCCACCATGTTGGCTGGGCTAATTTGCATACAGCCGCTCTGATTGGCTGGTGGGCGTGGCTTACCCTGTCTCGGAGAAACGGTTAATTTTAATATTTCGCTTTTATTAGTTTAGATTCTAACTCTTTCACAACATTAAATAATTTTAATGAAGTAAAGTAATTGTAGAATTAAAAACAACTAGAGGAAGAAAAAAGGAACTAGAGAAAAAAATTTAAAGGCTACTGTTAGCCCTGGCCAGGTAGCTCAGCCGGTTAGATTGTCATCCTGAGATGCCAAGGTGGCAGGTTCAGGTCACATACAAGAATCAAGTAGTGAATGCATAAATAAGTGGAACAACAAACCAATGTTGAATTTTCTCTCTCTCTCTCGCTCTCAAATCAATAAATAAAAATTTTAAAAATAAAAATAAAGGCTACTGTCAGTAAGTATCAAACTAAAGTTTATATGGTACTACTGCTAATTTCATAAATACAGATGACTATACTTAAGCTCCAAGTAAATGTAACATATTGACAACTTTAAGTATCTTCTTACTTAGCTTTTTGCCTTTTACATTTCAGTTTGGACATTCCATCCAGTCTTTTTGGCTGTCACTGAATTACATAAGAGAATAACTCAAATAATCTACTTATGATCATGTAAAACACCAGACATTTAAAACGCATTTCAGACAACTGGTTTTCACTCAAGAAAATGCCTAGCAGAGTATAGTAATAAGTCCTAAACAGAATATAAAACTTCAATAATTTCTTTTAAAAATTAAAATAGGTAAAATATGTGTTATTTGTAGATATGTGTTATCTTGTGTTACACAAGAAAACCAGTTTTATTGCTTTAGAATAGTTGATTTCAAATACTTTCCCAAACAAAACATCCTTTAAGCTCTCCCTGACCTTTTTTCTTTTAAATATGACCACCACTCTGATCTCTCCCAAACTACCATAATGTCACAGCTTCTGAATAAAAAGGCTACATTCTACTAAATAAAAGTAGTAACATTCAAACTCAGGGATAGAATAAAAGAAAACACTAACCCACACTTCCTTCTTGATTATCAGTTGTTTCTTCATCAGTTCTTTGAATACTTTTTTGTTTTCCTCTTGTGTACATATTAAGATTCTCCTAAAAACATTTAAATAAAATCCATTAACATTTAGTACACTTATTTAAGAAATTCAATAGGACCTTCCAATGTTGCTTAAAATATATTTACAGCCATAAACTCTTACAACTTCAGCCATAATTAGTGACTAATCAAATAAATGCCAAATAAAATGATCAATTTAACCAAAAAATGGATAGGTCCTATAGAAAAGGTTAAAGATTACTAAATCATCCTCTTGATGGAAGAATATATTTACTTCTTCTGTTTCATTAAACACTGTCAAGTCTTCTAGTCCTCTCATTCGCCGTCTACGCATCTTCTTCATGTCATCCATTTTTTGAAGTACAGCTTCAGCAGTGCTTTAAAAAGATTTATACAAATATAAGCTAACACTGTAAAATACTGCATTTTAAAAAACTTAATTTTCCTTCTATTGTATTCTTTGAGTACTGGCATTTTAAATATCTCTATTTCTTGGTTTACCTGTATATTTTTTATATTTAAAAAAATAATTTAAATATGTATATAGAATTATTATAAAGTCTTCTAGTAATCATTCTCCTTTATGCTTAACATAAACTAAATGTATTAAATATTCAGGCAAGTCAAAATTTATGACCCCTCCCCAACAACAAGTTTTTGTCACCTAAATCATCTTGATCTAAATAATTTCCACTTACTTTGTTATAAGTTTATCAAATAGCACAGATTGGTTCACACTACTGTAACGACTTCTAATCCTACAACTGCGGCGAACTTCAACATCACCATTCTCTTCATGCAAGTGTTCTGGAGTCTGAACAATGTTTCTAGTCCTCAATGACCGAGTAACTGGAATTACTTTGTCTTCATAGATGAACACATGAAAATAAGTAGAAATAGAAATAGCACTTTAAAAAGAACTTTAAAATAAACGACTGAACAGCTACACTTTCACATACAGAATTACAGTATCTTGAACTTAGCCTTTATTAAAATATTTGAAAACAAAAATGAAGTTATAACATATTCTTTATCATATAATCCAGCCATTCCATTCTAAAGAGAAAAGGAAATATATAACACAATGACTTGGACACAAATGTCCAGAGTAGTTTTGTGCTAGCACCAAACTGAAAGCAACCCAAACATCCAACAAAATATGAATAAAGAAATTGGGGCAAGGGGTGGAGAAAGAAAGACATTGTGGGAACAACCTAATGGATGAATGGATAAAGAAGACATGGACACTGGCTGGTGTGCTCAGTGGTTAGAGGGTCAGCCTGTGCACTGAAGTATCTGTGCACTGAAGTATCTCAGGTTTGATTGCGGTCAAAGGCACATACCTGGGTTGTAGGTTCAATCCCCAGCCCAGTCAGGGTGTGTATGGGAAGCAACTATTCGATGTGTTTCTTTCACATGTTTGTCTGTCTGTCTCTCCTCCCCCACCCACTCCCCTTCCACTCTCTAAAAGTCAGTGAAAAAATATTCTCAGGTAAGGATTAACAAACAACAACAAAAAAGAAGAGGAATATAGTAAGTCCTCACGCAACACTCTTCTAAATAGCTTCTGTGACTTTAAGCAAAATGACACACAATGAAACCAAATTTACATTAGGCTAATTACTTTAAAGAATTAAGTTCCTATAGCATCTCATCAATGTTATGAGATGAGGTTAGCCCTGGCTAGTGTGGCTCAGTTGGTTCTGCATTGTCCTGTGGACCAAAAGATTGCCGGTTTGACTCCCGGTCAGCGCACATGTGGCCCAGGTTTCGAGTTCCATCTCTGGTAGGGGGCCTGCAGGAGGCAACCAATCAATGTTTCTCTCTCTCCCCCTTCCTATCTCTCTAAATATCAATAAAAATATAAAAAAAACCAATAGAAAAAAGGAAACTACATTAAACAAAATGACATTATTCGAGGACCTGCTGTATACACACAATGACCTATTATGAGAAAGAAGGACTTCTTGCCATTTGCAATAACATGGATGAACTTTGAGAGCATTATGCTAAATGAAATATGTTAGATGGAGAAAGAGAAATTCCACATGATATCACTTTATGTGGAATCTAAAAAAGCTAAACTTATAGCAAGAGACAAAAATGCTGGTTGCCAAGGGCAAGGATAATGGTTAAAGAGAGATGATGGTCAAAAAGTACAAATTTCTAGCTATGAGTCAGTTCTGAGGATCTACAGCAGAGTGATTACAGTTAATGATACTGTATTACATTCTTGATATTTGCTAAGAGAGATCTTAAATATTCTCACCACAAAAAACAAAGTTATCATATGACAAGACACAGGTGTTAGCTAAGCTATTTTAGTAATCATTTTGCAATATATAGGTGTATCAAATCAATATTCCTTGAACACTTTAAACTTATACAACATTACATGACAATTATATCACAATAAAACTGGTGGGGTGGGTGGATGGGACAGGACAAATTGTGGTATCTATAATAAAATCGTATTATACTAATTAAACCAGATGATCTTCTGGTGAAGCTGGGGCTGTGAGGGAAACCTGGGTCCCGGGTACCTGCCAGTGGCTGGAGGGAAGCCTGTGCCAGTAGCCGGGGGAGGAAAGGCCTACTCTTGCATGAATTTTGTGCTTCGGGCCTCTAGTATCTATATAATGGAAAACTGCTCAACAACAAAAGGCAACAACATAGATGATTCACAAAGTAATTATGCTGCGTAGCCAGATCATAAAAGAATGCATACTGTATAATTCTACTTATAAAAATTATAAAATTGCCCTAGCTGGTTTGGCTCCGTGGATAGAGCGTTGGCCTGCAGATTCAAGGGTCCCAGGTTCGATTCCAGTCAAAGGCATTTATCTTGGTTGCGGGCACATACCCAGTGGGGAATGTGCAGGAAGCAGCTGATCGATGTCTCTCTCATCAATGTTTCTAACTCTCTGTCCCTATCCCTTCCTCTCTGTAAAAAAAAAAAAAAAAAAAAAAAAAAAAAAAAAAAAAAAAAAAAAAATCAATAAAATATTAAATAATAAAAAAATAAAAATAAAATTATAAAATTATAGGTAGAGTATGCTAGAAAATACAAATGAATCGATAATGACAAAAAGCAGATTGGTGGGTACTCGGGAACTTTGGGGGCTAGAGGACATGGAAAAGGTTGGGGGGTCAGGAGGGATAGTAAAGGGACCTGAGGAAGTCTAGGTGTGGGGATGGTTACCTTCATTACCTTATTGTGGTGATGTCATGGCATATACTTTTGTCAAAATCAAAAAAACTGTGTACTTTAAATAAGGGAAGTTTATTGTATGTATTGTAATGCACTTATAAACAAAACATTATGTTTTTTTAACACTCAAAATGCCTTTAGTCCTGGCCAGTGTTGCCCAATAATTAGAGAGTTGGCCTTCACTATGAAGGATCTCAGGTTTAATTCCTTGTCAAGGGTACATACCTGGGTGGTTCCCTGGGCCCTGGGTGAGGCGAGTGCGGGAGGCAACTGATCAATGTGTCCCTTTCACACCGATGTTTTCTTCTCTCTCTCCTTCTCCTTCCCTCCCTTTCTCCCACTCTATCTAAATTCAATGGAGAAATATCTGAGGGTGAGAATCAACAACATCAAAAAATAACTTTAACATTACTTACCTTCTTTGCACTCTTCTTTTTTTTTATCAGCCTGCTGTCTGGCCAACTGCCTATTGAGAAAAAATTAAATGACTCAAAACAATTGACACAATTTTAAATCCTGTATTTCATAATATACAAAGTAGGACAATTTAAATCAGCTTGGAGAGTAATAACTGTAGATACATAAAAACCTAGGAACACTAAAAAAATAGCTTGAGAATATGCTTACATATAAATTATTAGAGGCCCGGTGCATGAATTCGTGCATTAGTGGGGTCCCTCGTCCTGGCCTATGGGACCGGGCCAAAACTGGCTCTCCAATATCCCCTAAGGGGTCCCGGATTGTGAGAGGGCACAGGCCAGGCTGAGGGACCTCACCAGTGCACAATTGGGGTTAGGGAGGGATGAGGGAGGTTGGCCAGCTGGAGCAGGACCGAGGGAGGGCTCCAGGATGTGTCCAGCCTGTTTTGCTCAGTCCCCATTGGCTGGACCCCAGCAGCAAGCCAACCTATCCGTTGGCGTGTCTGCCCCCTTGTGGTCTGTGCATATCATAGCAAGCAGTTGAGTGGCCTTAGCATATCATTAGCATATTATGCTTTGATTGGTGAATAGATGACCGGTTACTTAGCATATTAGGCTTTTATTATATAGGATGGCTAAACAAAGTTTGACAAACTTGTGAAACAGGCTCACAGATTTTTCTCATAAAGAATTCCTCCTTCCATACCATGTAGGTCTACTTTTGTAAACTAGGTTCCAACTCCATACTAGGAACACAATGATTTAAGGGGTGTTTTAGTTTTCCTTTCCTTTTTTGCCTACTGAGGAAGGGGAGCATTTCCCCACTTATAGCAGTTGGTAAGCTGTTATAGTAAATATTTTAGGCTCATGTGCCATATAGTCTCTATCACAAACATTCACATGATTCTAACTTTGAAGCAGGAAAGCAGTCATAAACAGAATGAATGGGCTTGGGTATATTTCAATAAAACTATTTATAAATGACATTTTATAACCCTGGAATCTTGATGAGCAGTCAAGAATACACTTAAAAATTAAATGCAAATCCTAAAATATTACTTTAAAACTATTCTGAATTAGCATTCAAAAAACTTGTATTACCTTGTAAAATGCCTGCCATTAGCATGTTTCTCCGTTACTTCCATATTCTTATCAAAACTAGAATCTGAAGAATTCTGTGCATTTTTTCTCAAAGTCCTTAAAACACGTTTCCGGTGGTAGGTTTCAACTTCCTTAACTGAGGAGCCATCCTTCAAGAAAAATCAAGGCCATCTAAGTTTCTCTTTAGTCAAACTATCCCAAGTTAAACTATCCCAAGAGTGTTCTCTGATTACAATTTTGTACAACTGCTTTTTGTGCAGAATCATTTTTGTATCTTCTCAACAGTATCTAGAATAATTATTTTATGAATATCAGCAATGTCTATGAAATGGCTAACGTAAGACATTAATTTTTTTAAAATATATTTTTATTGATTTTACAGAGGAAGGGAGGATAGAAACATTAATGATGAGAGAGACTCATTGATCAGCTGCCTCCTGCACACCCCTACTGGCGATCAAGAATCCACGGGCCAACACTCTCTCCAGAATCAAACCGGCTATGGCAAGACTTATTGATTATTGAGATTTATAGTTCTACTTCACAGCAAGTTTAGACAGTTTTCCATCACTGAAAAAAAAGTTGTGATAGTTCATTACAGTAAGTACTCCTTTTTTTAAGGCTACAGAAATGAGAAAGATACACACACACACCACTATCTGTCATGCAATCACTGATAGCAATCTTAAAATAACTAGACTATCAGAATTAAAATTGTGGCTTGAAAGACAAAAAGTAGTTACCTATTTCTCCCAGATAATGCAACAACTTGAACTCAGACTGCTTAGGTATATTAATCTATTGTAAAAACCAGAGCTTTATGTAACTATTTTTTGCACAATAGACTTCATGAGCTACAGAGCTTCTATCATAAACTATTCAAAAGTTCCTACGCACCTCATGTATAAAGGACACTTTTACATTAGAAGGCAAAAGTACCTAACAACTCTACAACTTAACTCCAGGCCTGCTGCACGGATTCATGCACCGGTGGGATCCCTTGGCATAGCTGCGGGGATCAGGCCCCAAACGGCAGCCCAACGCCGCCTGCCACTCCTGCTCATCTCAGCCCGCTGCTGTTTGGTAGGCTCGCTGCTGCTCTGCTGTGGTCTCCGGGCTGCAGTGGCCAGCCATGAACCCTGCGCCTGGTGCCCACTGGTCAGCTGAGTGGCACTCCTCTTGTGGGAGCACACTAACTACCAGGGGCAGCTTCTACATCGAGTGTCTGCCCCATTGTGGTCAGTGTGCATCATAGCGACAGGTCGTTTGGTCACTTAGGCTTTTATATATATAGATGCCGTACTATTGTGAAAATTGATAAGGTTAGAAAACCAGTAAGTGTCTAAAAATTAATTAATTAATCCTCCCTGCCCCCACTGGCTTTACCCAATTATTTCATTTTATTGAGACATTTTGTCATTTGATTTTGTTTTGGGCAGAATAGTGATTGGTTCATAAGATAAAGAAATGCATGCCACAGGATTTGTGTAAGAACTGAAAAAATACTTTACTTAATAAAATACTAAGTGATGTGTATGATTTGTTAGCACTTTCATGATACACAGGTGGGCAAAAGTAGGTTTACAGTTATAATACAAATAAATTATATAACAACAAATAATAAAACTTTTGTACAGCTGTAAAACTACTTTTGCCCATCCCTATATTTAAGGATGTTTTAAAAAAAGATACCTATATTTTTAGGTAAGTGTATTATTTTTAAGACAAACACCTATATCTTGATGGGTGTAAAGTAACATAAGACTTGCCAAGGAAAATTTGAAGAGACTATTTCCGGATTCCTAACTTCCACAGGTACTTTTTCTTAAAACTGATTTGCTTGAGAAGGCAACCTTAACTAACAAGGCACCCTCTTTCATTTACCCAGAGTCCTCTCTCTCTGATTTTGAGTCTTATTATTGTGGAGTGCCTTTAGGCATTACAAACCTTCACAAAGCCAAACAAAGAAAAACACTAGAGTAGGTGTTAGGTAATTGAATGATTAAACTAGGCAACAAAATCCTTACCAGTGTTAAGTGGTTTCCAATTATTCGCTTTCAACAAAATTGAAGACCTAAATAAGCTAAGAGACCATTAAAAATAAATTTTGGCAAATGATTTTTGGCACAAAAGCCAGAAAAACTGAATGGCACTGCTAAACAAAACTTCTTTCATTACATTCTACTTATTTATATGAACGTTTTCAGTGCTTAAAATTATAAAAACAATGGAACTGATGTCAAACACTGTTTACTGCAATAAAATTTATCTACAGATACATGAATTTCGAAATCTTACTTCCCATGCTTAATCATGTTAATAAAAATGTTTATGTTGTTTTGTTCAGTTGAATATTAATTGTAATTCAATACACAAAAGTTTTATATTGGAGCCTTGTGAGCATAGAAAAGTAGGAAAAAATTTCAAATTTTGTTTTACAAATATACAGATAAACAAATTTAAACCATAAAAATATATCAAGATAAAATGCTGTGGATTAAGTGGATTGGAAATGCAAATTAAAAAGGGGGGGAAGAATCAAGGTAAAATTTCTGACTGCTAAGAAAGCTTATTCATGTATTATTTTAATGTTCTAAGATAGGTATCAAATAACTATGGTTTTTAGATTCCAGTGGATACTTGTAATAGTTTTATTTTTTAATGATGACATTAAAAGATGGCCCTCACCAGTTTGGCTCAGTGGACAGAGCGTCGGCCTGCAGACTCAAGGGTCCCGGGTTCGATTCCGGTCAAGGGCATGTACCTTGGTTGCGAGCACATCCCGGGTGGGGTGTGCAGGAGGCAGCTGATCGGTTTCTAACTTTCTATCCCTCTCTCTTCCTCTCTGTGAAAAATCAATAGAACATATTTAAAAAAAAAAAAAGATGATAGAAATGATCTCCTTTTTAAATCTAAACCAACTGGGGTGGGAGAAAGTTAGTAGCTTAAAAATGTACAATAGAATATAGCCCTAGCTGATTTGGCTCAGTGGATAGAGCCTCTCCCTGCAGACTGAAGGGTCCCAGTTAGATTCCAGTCAAGGGCACATGCCAGGTTGTGGGCTCGATCCCCAAAAGGGGGCGTGCAGGAGGCAGCCCATCAATGATTCTCTCATCATTGATATTTCTATCTCTCTGTCCCTCTCCCTTCTTCTCTGAAATCAATAAAAAAAATTTAAATGTACACTAGAAAATAGAGCTAATTTTTTTTGAAACTCGGAAGAAAACAGTAAAATAAGCATTTTTTGTGTGTGACAATATTTATTTGAGGCTCCTAGAGTCATCAAATTCATAGAGACAGAACATAGAATGGTTACCAGAGGCTGAGAGGAAGGAAGAATGGGGAGTTAATGTTTAATCGCTACAGTGTTTTTGAAGATGAAAAAATTCTGGAGATGGATAGTGTGGTGATGGTTACAGAACAATGTGACTGTACTAATGCTATACGCTGTACATTAAAAAATGGTTAAAATGGTAAATTTTATGTATCTGTATTTTAACAAAAAAGAAAGTAAATGTCACCATATTCCCAGGGATAATAAAATAAGTATGTTTCCATAGGAAAAAAGATTCCTTGAGAAACATGGTATAAGTGAACCTTTCATTTGTGTGGTGCGTGGGTTAGTCCATCCTTCCTAAATAAGCACTGGCTCTCCTTCTGTGGAGGAAAAAATTAAAACAGGTTTTGGGTGAATCAGCTAAAGGTACATATAGGAGAATTTTAAAATATCAGTAATTTTCAAAAATGTTTCTTATAAAAGACATTATGTGAAGTGAAAGCAGCAATCACAGATAACACACATTAACCTTTGGCATACACAGAATTCTTTTCCTATGCAAAAATATTCACTTAAAAATTGGGATAATATTTATGTTTTGCAACTGCTTTCTAGTAATACATACTTTTTTCCATGTTGTGAGATATTATTGTAAAATCTTTTTAAATGAATCAATAGTATTCTACCCGTTACATGAATGTATCTAACAAATTGCTTAATATATCACACTTAGGTTATCTGTTATTTGTATCATAAATTATCTTATGTACATTTGATTTCCAAAGGAAACTAACACAATTATTAAATCAAAATAATTATCAAGAGGTAAGTTAAAAGTCAACTCATAACGGTAATTAACACTGAATGATAAAGATGGGGACTTCCACTTCCTATTTTTTACATTTTTACAACATGCAGTACCAGAAAAAGTTTCCCTAAGAAGTAAAAAATAAAGAGAAAACATCATCTGAAAACTAATAAGCCTGGAGATATAATGTCCTCATTTATTCTTTGGCTAAAACCTACTTAATTATTGAGAGCACTGACAGTTCTTTAAAAGTGTTAAAAGAGGAAAAATATATTGTTAGATTGTAAGTCTATTACAAGTTTTTAAAAAATCTCCCATATGTTGTACATATCAAGGCCGAGTTTAGAGTATCTTTCCCAACTTTTAAATAAATATACAATTAAAAAAACAGTATCTTCTACAGGCTCTACAGGCTATAGCATGTTTTACTTTACCTAACATAGAGAATAAAAAGTGTACATAAACACAACCCAAAAGTTACGTACAATCACCACCAAACTCCCTACTATCCATCCTTAACTGAGTCTTCAGTGTAAGAAACAATCCTAAATTTCATAAATCAGAGCCCAGACCGTTGAAAGCAGAGAAATAGACAATGGCTAGTCTAACACTTAAGGAAAAGGAAACCAGAGGGGGCATCCAAACTCATAAAGTTAGTAGGTATAAACAAAAAATTCAGAGAATCCATATAAATCAGGGGGGAAAATCCTTAAGCCCAGTTGAGTGAGATCATATTCAAAAGGTAGACTGAGGGCTCAGCCAGTGTGACTCAATGGTTGAGTTTCAACCCGTGAACCAGGAGGTCACAGTTTGACTTGCAGTCAGGGCACATGCCCAGGTTGCAGGCTCAATCCCCAGTAGGAGGCTGCTGGAGGCAGCTAATTGATGATTCTCTCTCATCATTGATGTTTCTTTTACTCCTTTTCTCCCTCTGAAGTAAAAACTATATACATAAACTATATGTAATTTTAAATGTAGAATGCAGTTAATAGATGACTATAGGTAGGTACCTTCAGAATTTAAAGTAAGGTTAGCCTCTGAGATTAGATGGGGAAAAATCCAAGTTCATGAATATGAATGAATTTAACCATCTTTAAAAGTAACCTACTCTAAGAAATGCTCTATCAATGACTGTGGTTGAGAAGGCTAAAAAATACAATTAGACCCAAATAAAATCAGGGTGTTAAGTTTCTGAAATACCTGATAAAGGCAAAAAAAAAAAAGGCAAGCTATAATTTAATCAAATGTCCCCAAATTAAAAAATAGTCTAATCACAAAGGTATGTTTCTTATTTGGTATTGGTGGGCTTTGTCAACACAAATACACCGCTCAAGTTTATCCATTTATTTTGATCCAATCCCATGTTCACTTGGTCCACAGGGGATTTATAAAAGAGAGGAATATTATGTCTCAAAAAGACATAAGCCAGGCCTGGAAAAAAAATGCTTTCTACCCTACAACTGCTAGCTGAGCGCTAATTGCTCAACCACATGTCACAGAAGTAACACTTGCGGCAAATAGTCTGCTTAGGTAGGGCTGTTGGTCTCCTTTGCTAGGCCAAGTTCTGTTAGAGCAAGCACAATCCACAGCAGGTATGTACATGAAGGTGGGAAGCAGGGGGCCCAGGCAAGAACCTATTTTAATAACCCAGGCAATAATGTCGAGTCAGCATGGCAATCTGAGGAGGAGCTGAGAAGTGGGCTGAATAAATGGCGAAAGCAAGCCAACAAAACGAGGGAATATTCAATGAAAGAGGAGTCAAGGAGGACTGGAAGGCCTTTGGCCTGAGGACCTGGAAAGACAGCGGTCTTTGACTGTGGTCTTAATAACTGATGACAATGACCGCGTCCTCACTACAGGTCATCTCCTCACACGCATGACCACAGTTCACGCTCACCACCCATGGGGTGGGTGTCACCTCTGAACACGTAGGAACCTGCTGACTATTGGTAAGGTAAGGCACCTGTGCCATTAGCCGGTACTCTGTGCATTCTTGCAGTCACAGGACCCAGCATTGTCCTCAACACACTAAACATGCCGAAGCGGTTACTTTTTAGAACACAGGCTAATAAAGTGACTTGAGTTCAGTGCGGAAAGGAGTGTCTGGCCTCCCCAGATCTCTTCCAGCTCCTGCACATGCTGGAGAAA
>PVJC01002645.1:12364-77386 GCA_004026665.1 Murina feae
CCCTACTTCCCCCTGCCCCCGCCCCCCAACCTCCTCTCCCCTCCCCGGAACTAGACTCCCCGCCGCCTCCGTCTCGCTGGCGCTGCTTCCTCCACTTCCCCAGCCTCGGGTGAGCGCTGTCCCCTCCACCTGTGCCCTCTGCAGGGCTGGGGCGTGGAGGGGACTCGCCCTCGAAGGAGAGGCACGTCTTTCCGAGGAGCCCTGGGCGCTCCGAGCCCTTTGGAAACTTCCCCGCAGACGCTGCCGGGCGAGGAGGGAGAGGCTCCGGGGGCCGAGAGCGCCGGCGCCCGCCGGGGAGCTGCCACGGAGCGGTTACCTTCTCGAGTCAGCTCCTTCCCCAGCCGCCGGGCACCTGCTCCCCCTCCCCGCGCCCCCGGAGCTGCTCCGAGGCTCGAGCGCCGCGGCCCCGCGCGGAACGCGGTCTCCATCCCTCCGCGTTATGCAACCTGGCACGTGCTCGCGGCGCTGGTGGCGGAACCTCCCCGGGTCGCGCTGGGAGGTCAGGGAGCCGGAATGACAGCCCTCCTCCCCCGGGGCCCCGGCCACCTTCCCGGGGCGACCGGCTCGCAGTCAGGACAGGCGTCTCGGGCTCGATGGACGCGAAGCGGGGCGGGAGCCCGGGCAAAGGGTGTGGGGTGGGGCAGCCCCCTTCCCCCAAACTAAGGCTCGCCCCTCCACGGCACTTCGGCTCCGGAGGGCTTCGGCGTCCTCTGGCGTCCAAATGAGTCGTCACGGCTCAGCCCGTTCCCTGGCGGCCCGGTCCCTGCGCCCGCCACACAGCCCACGGGGCTCCGATCGCAAGAAGCCTTCCGTGTCCCCCGCCCCCGACAGCACTCCACCCAACGGCCTCCCCTGCCCCCCAACTGTCACCCCGGCAGCGCCGCCCGCCCCCAGGCCGCACCCGAGCAGCGAGCCGCGAGCATTGCCCCCGGCCCGGCCCCAGGGGCCCGCCCCAGGCCGGTACTCACTCCCACGGCGGTCGCGGGGCCGGTGGACTGCTCGGCGGCGTGGGCCGAGCGCAGCCGCCTCCGGCCGATCCGCTCCAAGCTGAGGAACTCGCTGGACAGGTCCAGGGAGCTCGTGGCCGAGGCGGCAGAGTGGCTGTGCAGCTCCAGGCTGCTGCGGAGGACCACCATCTTCTGTCGGGCCGGGGACCCGGCGTGGGCGGCGAGTCCGGGCGGCGGGCGCGGGCGCTCAGCCTCTTCCGCGCTCCGAATTCTGGCGCCACTCGCTCGGGGCCCGCGACGGCGGCGCGCGCGCCCGGAATCCCTCCGCCGCCGGCCCCGCCCACGCCGCCCCCTACCGCGGCGGGCGCCGAACTTTCCTCCCCGTCTGTGGGGCGAAGGACTCGGGGCAACGGGGAGAAGGACCCGCACACACCATGCCGAGGCCCCGAGCGGACCGCGGCGGGAGAAGGCTGCCTTAGGTTCCTTACATAGTTCCGGGGCGCGGGTCTCGGCGGAGGGAGACGGCGGGGAGCGGCACGCCGTCCCGTTTGGAATTTTGGCGCGAGGACGTGGGGGTGTGGGGGAAGGGAGGCTTCCGCTCGCTCTGATTGGCTGGCGGAGGCCCCGGCGACTTGGGCCCGCCCCCTTAGGACACCTGCCTCGGGCTTCCGCGGTGCGGGCTTCAGATGCAAAATGGGGAGCGCCTGCCTGGAGCCGGATAGAGCGCTTGACCTTTGTTGAGTTTGGGCTGGAATCCACACGAGCTTTTGTTTTTATTGGTAGCTTAACCAAAGCAAGTTCCAAAGCAAACAGGAAGGGAGGTGCAAGCGCAGGTTCTCGACACAACACTGCCACATCCCACGTGTACGATCTTAAGCAAATTATTCACCTCTGCGCGTCTTAATTTTCCTCTTTAAATTAACTGTAATAATAATACCTAAAGTGTAAGATATTACTGTACTTCGGAACCGTGTTTACAATGATAAATATTACTGTTATAGAATAACGGGGGGGAGGGGCGGGCCGGCTACTTTAAGATTACAGCAGTTACTTGACTACTTTGAAATAGATAACATGCTGAATGATCAGAATGTGAGTGTTCTAGTGAAACAGAAACGAAAGCTATTTATTGATTTGAATAACTATATTTACTTAATTCTGACATTTATTAAATATTTATTGAGCATCTATTATGTATTGGGCATTATTCTAAGCACTGAGGATGCAGCAGTGAACAAAAAAGCAAAAATGCTCTCATACAACTTCAGTTCTGGTGGAAGAAGGACAAACTAAACGATTTGTTTAAAAAAAAAAAATAGGTGGTCAGCCCTAACCGGTTTGGCTCAGTGGATAGAGCCTCGGCCTGTGGACTGAAGGGTCCCAGGTTGGATTCTGGCCAAGGGCATGAACCTTGGTTGCCGGCACATTCCCCGTGGGGGTTGTGCGGGAGGCAGCTGATCAGTGTTTCTCACTCTCTATCCCTCTCCCTTCCTTTCTATAAAAAATCAAAATATATATATAAAATAGGTGGTAACAGAGAAATATGAAGTGGAAAGGGGAAAGAAAGTGTAATTTTAAATAGGGGGATTAGGGAAAGTCTGGTCCAGATAATAGAAGTACAAGCAGAGAAAAGGGGAGGGTAGGGAGGATCAAAAAGAAAAGAGCAGCTAATAGCAGATCCTTCAGGCATGTTCACCTCAGCTGTAAGTTTGTGTGTTTTTTGTTGTGGATTTTTTTTTTTTTTTTTTTTACTTCTTATTGTAAGTGAAATGAAAAGACATCACAAGATTTTGAACAGAGAAGTGACTTATTCTGTCTTTTTGAAAGAATCCCTTTGGCTCCTGTGTGGAGAAGGCAATCTTTGGGACATACTTATACTGAGAAAAATTGTTGTTTATCCGAACCTCAATTTTAATGGAGTGTCCTGTATTTTTATTTGCTAAATATGGCAAACCTAGTTAGGCAGTCACTGCAATTATCCAGGCAAGAGATGATGGTGACACAGTATGAGAGCAGTGGAGATTATGGGAAATGGTCAAATTATGGGTATATTTGAAAGAAAGAGCCAAGTGAATTTTCTGATTAATTAGATTTCAGCATTAGAGAAAGAGAGCAGTCATGGATGACTGCAAAGTTTGGTCTTTTACTTGCATGCTTTCTTGTTTGAGCGAATGAAGAGATAAAGCTACACTTAGATGGAAAAGGCTATGGCTAAAGTAAGTCTGGAGGGAATATTAGGAATTCCTTTTGATGCACATTTAAGATACAGAATTATTATGTACTATTATTATTATGTATTATATACAGAGGCCAGGTGCATGACATTTGTGCCCTGGAGGTGTGTGTGGAGGGGGGGCACGAAGCCCTGTCTGCGCCCTCTCGCAGTCTGGGATGGGTCGGGAGATGTCTGCCTGCCAGCTTAGACCTGCTCCCTGCCGTTAGGCGGGCATCCCCCATCAGATGGACATCCCTCAGGGGTCTTTAGCACTGCCTTGGAGGTGGGAGATGCCACTGCTGCTGTGCTTGCCATCATGAGCCCTGCTTCTGACTGAGCGGTGCTCCCCCCCTAGGAGAGCACTGACCACCAGGGGGCAGACCTGCATGGAGCATCTGCCCTCTGGTGGTCAGTGCACATCATAGTGACCAGTTGTTCCGCCTTTTGGTTAATTTGCATATTATCCTTTTATTATATAGGCTTCTACACTTAAAATTTTACCTTTAAAAAGTTTTCAACACCTGAAATTAATACAAAATAAGTATTGAATGTAAACTGTAATTGAAAAAAATTTAAAAATGCATATCAAAAAAGATATTTATGAATTGTTCATAATGTCAAAAACTGAAAACAACTGTAATGTCCTTCACCGAGTCCTCACTTACAAAGAATACTATGCCCTAGCTGGTTTGCCTCAGTGGATACAGTGTCGGCCTACAGATTGGAGAGTCCCTTGGTTGCAGGCTCAATCCCTGGCCACAGTCAATGTGTCTCTCTCATTGTTGTTTCTCTCTCTCTGTCTCCCTTCTTCCACTGTCTCTAAAAATCAATGGAAAAATATCCTCAGGTGAGGATTAATAATAACAAAAAAGGAATATTATACAATCATTAAAAAGTATGGATGTAACTGTTAATTATATGGAAAGCATTATGTGGAAAATTGTATTTGCACAATGCATTGTAAATTGTTAAGAAAAAGGATCATACACTTCCATCTTTTTTAAAAAAAACCTGTATGTGTATATTTGCATTGGAAAAAGCCTAGAAGAAACTACAACAAAATGTGAATATTTAATTTCTACATGGTAATATAAATGGTTGCTGTGTGGTTTCTTTGTACTTTTCTCAATTATTATGATTTTGCATTGACTATTAATTTTATAATTAAAAAAGCTTTAAATGGCTGCTTACTCAATATAAATGGAAGAGGAAAGAGTAATATTTAAAGTCATATAGTCTACCCTTCTAACGTTCACTTTTCTTTATATTATACCTCAACTAGGGGCCCAGTCCATGGGTTCATGCATATTGAAAGGAAATTAATTAGAAGAAATACCTTAATATCGCCATTCGCCCTTTCTCTATAATAGAAGTGTCAAATTCACGATTGACAAAGACAGATTGAAACACATGCATGTGATTGGTGCCAGTGAGAGCTTTATAGGTATCATGCATGCGTAAGTCAACTTAACCTTTTTATATACTAGAGGCCCGGTGCATGAAAATTCATGCACTGGAGGGGGAGGTTCCTCAGCCTGGCCTGCCCCCTCTCTTCAGTCCAGGAGCCCTCAGGGGTGGGAGGTGAGCCGGTGATCAGGGGAAGGTGATGCCCCACCACACCTCTGCTGCTGCCACTGCTGGCAGCGCAAGGCTTGGCTGGTCCTGGTTACATGAACTTCAGGCGGCTCTGGGTGGCTGGGCAGCCACCATCTGAGACTTGCCGAGAGCCTGCCGCCTCAGTGGGGCTGAAGGGACTGGGCGCTGCCATCTTTGAGGGAGTGACATTCAATTAGCACATTCCCTTCTTATTGGCTGTGGGAGGCCATCTTTGCGATGGCATGAAGGGCAATTAGCATATTCCCTTTTTATTAGATAGATTATACTTGCTTAATTAGTCCTGCTTTCTGATGTAAACTTTTTCCAGTCCAGTGAAGCACCCCAATTTGTCTTTCAGGTAATTGTCAGCAACACAGCAGTAAATATCAATATGAAGCAGATTATTATTGTAGATCACGCAGGGAGAACAAAGGGTGAAATATTTAACTGCAGTGGTGTTTGACTATATTCTGTACAGTGAGAAAACCTGAAGTCATTTTCAAGGTCCACCATTTCTTACTTCTTTTCAGTCAGGTCAAGTTTCTAAGCTTTCTAAGTCTCTGTTTTTGGGCTAATGAAAATAAAATAGGATTCTACTGAGTCTCCTATCTACCTACTCCAGGACTTCTGTGAGGATCAAATGGGATGAGGTATGGGAAAACGCTTCACATTTGGTTACAGTGTGAAATGTTTGCACGTGGCTATAAAGCAAATTGTGTTCTTGGGCTGAAGAAACTGCAAGGAGGCTAGTCATCACTAGGGAGAGGAAGCTGGGTGTTGCTATGTGATGTTATTACCCAGCACCCACAGCGACCAATTCTGGGCTGGGCTGTGGGCCACATTTTGTGCCATGTGGTCTTGGCAGCATTGGCTGTGATTTGGTGGGGTGTCGCTCCGGGGTGGTGGGTGGGGCCTGTGTCCCACTTGGGGGAAGCCTAGTGTTGCTTTGTGGGTGCCAGTACTCATCACAGCAGCTCCTGCATTGAGCATCTGCCCCCTGGTGGTCCGTTGCACATCATAGCAATTGGTTGGTTGGTTGGACACTTAGCATATCAGCCTTTTATATGTATAGATAACAATGTATAAAAGGGGTTTCCACCCAAAAGGCATATGACTTTGTGATTTTGTTAGATATTATCAAATTGACTTCCATGGAAATTACAGCAGTCATTTTAGTTCTTTTCAAAAAAGCAAAGAAACAGAAATTTCAGAACATTCATAGACAGAGCCAACCAAAGGGTTTTCTTGTCCCTTTATTCTCTCTCCCACAATATTAAGAATTACCACACTTGCTTCAGCCTTCAGTTGGTGCAGCAGGTTGATTTGAGTACCCACCCCCCACCCCCACCCCCCGCCAAAAAAAATATGTCTAAGTTATAAACTTTAGTACCTGTAAATATGACCTCATTTGGAAATATGGTCTTTGCAGATATAATTAAAGATCTTGAAAAGAGATCAGCCTGGATTTATGGTGGGCCCTAAAAACTCATGATTGGTGTCATAAAAGAGAGGGAGATTTGACACAACGGAGACACTCAGAAGAGGTAACGTGAAGATGGAGGCAGAAGTTGGAGTGATACATCGATAAACCAAGGAACACCAAGGACTGCCAGCACCCACCAGCAGGAGGGAGGTAGGAAAGGATTCTCCTTCAGGACCTCCAGAAGGAGCCAACCCTGCTGACCCCTTGATTTCAGACTTTTGGCCTCCTGCATTGAGAATGAATTTGTGTGCTTTTCCCCCCTCACCTAGTTTGTGGTAATTTGTTAGAGCAGCCTTAGGAAACTTAGAGGGCTGGCCTAGAATTGGTCTTTGGCAAGTAGTACTTCTTTCCTTTTCCAGTCTTTAGCTATTGCAGATAGGAGTGACCTGATTTAGGCAAGGAAGGGGCGATGGAGACTGAGGTTCTTTCCCACGTCACCCGACTGCAAACAGGGTCAAGTTTTTTTTTGTTCTTGTTGTTTCCTTAAGAGTGGCAGAAAAGAGGGCTGAGGTAAGAGCTAATCATAATTCCATTACCTAATTTGAGATGAGGTCATAGCTGGGTCTCTCTCTCTCAATCTTTTTTTTTTTTTTGGTAACAAAGTTGGAAAGTAAACATCAGTTTGCACAGGGATTTCTTTCAGGAATGTTGCAAATCTGACCTTACTTAAACTGTGTAGCTAATCTTATTGATTTGCTACAAAAGAAGGAAAATCATTAGCTAGCCTCCCCTAATACCACAGTCACGGACGGGTCCATGGCAGAGGGGCCTGGGACTATTGCCTCCCTTCCACCCCATTCTAAGTAAGATGAGCAATAATAGTACTGTGCTCCAACCCAGCCCAGTATTGGCCCCAATGGTGAGGTGCTCCCTTCAGAGCTCCCATAGTACACTGCTTTTCTTAGGATTTTCTGCTTTATATTAAAATTTTCCAGTTTAGTACAGGGAAGTAGTAATCTGTTAAATGCAAACTAAAATAACAATGGAAATGCCAGTTTTATACCTATATCTTTGGTTTTAAAATAATAATAATCAATGTGATATTGAGGTATAGGTCATTTCTTTTTTAAAAATGTATTTTTATTGACTTCAGAGAGGGAGGGAGAGGGAGAAAGAGATAGAAACATCAATGATGAGAGAGAATCATTGATTGGCTGTCTCCTGCACACCCCCTTACTGGGGATTGAGCCCACAACCTGAGCATGTGCCCTTGACCGGAATCAAACCCGGGACTTTTCAGTACGCAGGCCGATGCTCTATCCACTGAGTCACACCAGCTAGAGCATGGGCTCATTTTTTATAAAATCAATATAACGACATATATTAAGAAACCTGGAGCCCTGGCTGATGTGGCTCAGTGGTTGAGCGTTGTCCCATGCACCGAAAGGTCGCCAGTTTGATTCCCGGTCAGGGCACATGCCAAGGTTGTGGGCTAGATCCCCAGAGTTTCTCTCTTTCCTTCCCTCCCTTCCTCCCTCTCAAAAATCATTAAAAACATATTAAAAAAAAAAAAAAGAAACCTGGAAAATATTAAAAACCTTTGACCCAGGAAGTCCATTTCTAGGACTCCGTCCTAACATGATAACCAGAGCCATGGACCAAGATTTATGTGTAAAGATGTTGATCGCAGCTTTATTTGTACTAGTAGGATCTGAAAACAAACTCATGTGCAACAAACAGTTGGGCCACAATGAAGTGAGCCAGAGTATGTCCACACAGCTCTTTATATTAATGCTTATATATTTGGTTTAATAAAAATTTACTGAAGATTAATACATGAGGAAATTTCAAGCAGTACAGGAATGTACGAAATAAAGGGACAAGTCCCTCTGTGTGAGTGCTATGAAGAAAAAGAAGTTTTCTCTTTCCACTGGGGTTGCCGAGCCTGGAAAATATGATGATGGGGCTGCCAGCGGCCGGCCTCCCCACAGCACCTGAGAGCGAAGCCAAGCGCCAAGCACGGAGGAGCTGGCTGACACGGGAAGAAGGGAGGCCTGAGGCAGCTCTGCTTCTGATCCCCTGAGATCTTGGTTTCTGCAGCTCACCCGAAAGCAGTGGTTCTCAACCTTCCTCATGCCGAGACCCTTTAAAGTACAGTTCCTCATGTTGTGGTGACCCCCACCATAAAATTATTTTCGTTGCTTCTTCATAACTGTAATGTTGCTACTGTTATGAATCGTAATGTAAATATCTGATGTGCAGGATGTATTAGGTGACCCCTGTGAAAGGGTCGTTCGACCCCCAAAGGGGTCACGACACACAGGTTGAGAACTGCTGCCCTAAAGTGTTAAACAATCTGATAAACAGTTCTTCTGCCTTGACTTTTAAAAAAATTTGTATTTTTATTGATTTTTTTTACAGAGAGGAGAGTTAGAAACATCGATGAGAGAGAAACATTGATCAGCTGCCTTCTGCACACCCCCAGCTGGGGATGTGCCTGCAACCAAGGCACATGCCCTTGACTGGAATCGAACCTGGGACCTTTCAGTTCGCAGGCCAAGGCTCTATCCAGAGTCAAACCGGTCATGGCTGCCTTGACTTTTAATTAAATGCATAGAGTCATGATAACAGAACAGGGCCAGCCCTGGCTGGTTTGGTTCAGTGGTTAGAGTGTCGGCCTGTGGACCGAAAAAGGGTCGTGGGTTCGATTCCCAGTCAAGTGCACATACCGGTTGCAGGTTCCCAGCCCTGGGCACGTGCAGGAGGCAACCAATCCATGTGTCTCTTTCATGTCCATGTTTCTCTCTCCCCCCTTTCACTTCCTCTAGAAATCAATGGAAAAAATATCCTCAGGTGAGGATTCAAACCAACAAACAAAACCTGGGCCAGCTGCTTTATAAGAATAAAATTAAACGGCTTGTACTGTAATCCAACAATCAATTGATGATCTTCCAACAATTTGAAATGAAGTCCACTTGGCATGAAACGGGCTTTGTTAAACCACGAAAGGCCCCTAAATAATCACCTTTCTTGCCTGGCCGGTGTCGCTCAGTGAGCGCTGAGCCCCCTTTTTCCTGGGGCTCCGGCGGACTCCAGGCTCCCGGTGCTAAAGCGTGCTTCTCACACACAAGTTTCTGTCATTTCGCTCGCACACACCGAACCTTCCGCATCTCAGCCGGCTCCTCCGCGGCGGGCTACCCGGCCCCCGTCTGGAGGAAAGGCTCAGACTCCTCGTGGAGCCTCACGAAGCGTCGTCCAGGGCCTCGCGGCTTACCGACTCCAAGCGCTCCCCGACTCCTCCCGAGGTCGCGGCCGGTGACCGCTTCTCCCCCAGCGAACCTGGTCCCCGCCGTTCACCCGAACCCGCGCCTCCGGGCCCGCTCCTGGCTCCTCCCACCGGGCCCGGCTCCTTCCAGAATCGCGCCGTCTTCCTCGCAGGAAACTCAGGCTGCTCACCCCACCCCGATCCCGCCCACGTTGCCCGGGCCCCACACGTGTCGCGCCCTCAGGGCTGCCCAGGGCCCGTTCCCCCAGCCCCTAGCCCCACCCCCCAGAACTGGAACTGCCCACCTGGTGCGCGCGGAAAACCGCGCCGCCAGTCCCGCCCCGGCCCCGTCCACCCAGCTCAGGCTCCACCAGATCCCGCCCACCCACACAAGCTCCACCCACTCACCGCCCACCAACCACAGGCTCCACCTACCCAGCATAAGCTCCGCCCACCCACTCGAGGTTCCACCGCTCGGAACTGCACCAGCGGCCCCAGGCTCCGCCCATCCACCCAGGCTCCCCCCCAGGCTCCGCCCATCCATCCAGGCTCCACCGCTCGGAACTGCGCCGGCGGCCCCAGGCTCCGCCCATCCACTCAGGCTCCGCCCATGCCCCCAGGATTCCCCAGGCTCCGCCCACCCATCCCAGGCTCCACCGCTCGGAGCTGCCCCAGCGGTCCCAGGCTCCGCCCACTCCAGCGGGAGAACCCCGAGCTGACTGCTGCGCGCCAGCTGCGTCCCTGAATCCCGCCTGCGGGGCTGATCTAGTCGCCCGCCTCAAGCCCGTGCCCTGGTCCAGGCCACCATGGATGGCGACGTCCCCACCGCTGCAGCCGCCCAGTACCAGCCGGCCAGCCCCCCGCGGGACGCCTGCGTTTACAACAGCTGCTACTGGTGAGGGGCGCGGGCGCAGCAGCACCCAGCGTCTCCCCGGCTTGCTCCGCTGCAGCCGGGCCCCGCCTCCGCCCGGCCCCTTCCCGCGGTGCTCTGGGCCCCGACTGGCGCGTTTTCTGGTTTGGCGGGAGGAGGCAGCGGGGACGGTAGCCCCGTCTCCTGCTAGAACGTGATCTCTGGGAGGGGGTGGGAAGGCGGGTTTCTCCGGGAATGGTAGGGTCGGGGGCGCATGACTTCTGCTGGGCGCTCTTCGCTGGCACATTTCTCAGCAGATTTCAGTGCCTGAGGGCAAGGCAGGGGAGTAGTTGGAGCTGGAGGGTGGAACGCAGAGAGCCTTTCGGAAATTACTCTGTGGAAACCGATGTGAAGGTCGTTTTAATTTTGGAAGATAATGCAGGCACAGAGATTTTACGGCAACTTTCCCAGTATCACCCAGTTAATAGCAGCCCGGAATCCAGTTCAGACCTTCTTAAACCAAAAAACCACGATCTTAACCACCCTGTTGTCATTATAATAAGGGTTATACTTACATAGCACTTGCTACACGGCAAGCATTGTGCTGAGTGGTCTGTGTAAATGAATTCATTGAAGTACCACAGTTACCCTAGGAGGTAGGTACTCATTGTTGTACCCATTTTAAAGATGAGAACACTGAAGTAACATGTCTAAGGCCACATGGCTTGTGAGTAAGGAATGGAGATTTACACATAGAATTTGGCTCTGGACTCTACATACTGTACCTCTGCCCAAGGCCACCTCTGAGGCTGAATGACCACGCCTACTTTGGTCCTTTGACTCCCACATCTACCCTTCCCTTGCCTGTGTGACTCCTTCCCCACTTCAGTCCCTGCACAACTGTGAAACCTTAGGGCCATCTAAAACTGTTCCCTCCTTCAGCTGGTCACCAATCTGGTGCCACCAAGAGCTTAACAATTTGTTCAGCTCTGACTGCATGTCAGGCCCAGTGCCAGGTTCTTCCATCCATGCCTAGGACACAGGTTCTGTTCATTATCATCTCCCTAATTCTTTAAACGAAAAAGATGAGCCACAGAGAAGCCTGTTGTTGGTCTAAGATGACACATCTAGCGCGTGGTGGTCCTGACACTGAATGTCTGTAATGCTGGAATCCATGCTTAACTACTACTTTTTGTCTGCCCTGCTCTCACCTAAATTTTATTAGTTCTTATCCCTAATGTCCATTCATTGATTCATTCATTTATTCAGTAAATATGTATTCGGCATTTGGTGTGTGCAGTGCATGATTCCAGGCACTAAGGATACAGCAGTGAACAAAATAGACAGTGTACCTGGTAAGATCTGATTTTTTTTTTAATGTTTTTGTTGGGGGAAAGCAGACAAAAACAAGTAAACCATGTTTGGGTGGTAAGTGCTACTGTTGTAGACCAAGTTAGCGAGAGTAAGACCACCGACTCCAATTAGGTCCTAAGCAGCAAGCGAGAATTTATTGAGCCGGCCAGGGCTTTGACAGGCACTTCCTTGCGGGGAAGTCTTGCCGGCAAAAGCCCGGACCTTGGTGCTAAGCAAGCTTTTATTCACTGGAACCACAAAGGACAGCTTGTTCTTCAGCAGAACTGAGGTCTATGCCTTGGAGATTGCAAGTTTCTGCAGAAAGGGCAATAATCCTTATCTAATGGTTTGCAACACTTGTTCTGACGCTCCCTGCCATGGGGGCAGAGGAAAATTTTCTCTTCTTTAACTCTCTTGTGTCCTTGTTTCTGTCTGCAAGGGGTTAGAGCCATCACATTACAAGACGAATAAAACCAGGTCAGGTGGAGACTTACTTTTTTATATTAGTATATTTAAGGAAGACATTCTTGGTAAAATGATATTTGAATAGAAATCTGAAGAAAAAGAGGGTGGGAGCTTCATGGATATTGGTGGGACTTCCCAGGCAGGAGGAACAGCAGGGGCAAGCGCCCTGAGAAGGAAGTATTGCCAAGAATATTCCAGGCTCTGAGAAGGAAGTATACCAAGAATATTCTAGGACTAACGAGGAGGTTGGCACAGTTGGAGTGGAGCGGTTTGATGGGAGAATGGTAGGAGATGAATGTTTCTTCCGTAGATCATCTTTTAGTTTCTTGCCATAGGCCAGACTCTCCTTGGCTAGCTCTTGGGGACCTGTGCCAGTTCTTGCTAATGGGCCATTCTGCCAGGTGTTCCCTGTCCTGCCAGGTCTTTAACTTTGGCTGGCTTCGCACTACTCAGTACCATCCCGAATCTGAATGTGCTGGAGAATCACTTGGGAGCTTGTCAAACAAGCTCTTAGGGTCTCACCCCAGACTCTGGATATATGAGCAGCACAGTGAAGGAGTTTGAGTCCATTGATCACATTTCAAGGAATACAGGCAAAGACAACAAAGTCTGCCTCTTGAGCATGGCAAGTCTTCTAAGATCTGGTCACTGCCTGATCCTCCAGTCTCATTTAAAAAAAAAAAAAGTATTTTATTGTTTTTTTACAGCGAGAAAGGGAGAGGGATAGAGAGTTAGAAACATCGATCAGCTGCCTCCTGCACACCTCCTTCTGGGGATGTGCCCGCAACCAAGGTACATGCCCTTGACCGGAATTGAACCTGAGACCCTTGAGTCCGCAGGCCGATGCTCTATCCACTGAGCCAAACCAGTTAAGGCTCCAATCTCATTTTGAACCTGCCTTCTCTGCCGTACTGCAGGGCTTCGCACCTTGGCGCCTTTGATATCTTGAATGCGTTAAATCTTTGTTGTGGCGGCTGTTCTGTGTATTGTGGGAAATGTAGCCCAACCCTGGCCTGTTCTCACTAGAGACCCATAGCATCCTCTCCCAATTAGTGACCACCAA
This sequence comes from Murina feae, assembly GCA_004026665.1. Classification (NCBI taxonomy): domain Eukaryota; kingdom Metazoa; phylum Chordata; class Mammalia; order Chiroptera; family Vespertilionidae; genus Murina; species Murina feae. Next base: position 25,542 of record PVJC01002645.1, read on the forward strand.
AAAAGTCTCCAGGCTTTGCCAAATTTCCCCTGGGGATCGAATCGCCTCTGATTGAGAACCAATGCTTTGCCCTGTCTGAACACATCCCGTAGGTATACCTTACTGCCTTTGCTCCTGTGCGTTCTTCTAACTTGAAATAAATGCATCTCCACTTCTGTCGGCTTCCCTCAGATGCTACTTACCTTTTAAGACCCAGCTGCATGGTCACGGTGGTGGCCAGTTTCTGTGTGGCACTGGTGGTTTGTGGAGCATTTTCCCTTTCTGCATGCTTCTCTGACTAAACCCATCACGAGTAACCCTTCCTTGCAGGATCCTGGCCCTAATCCTGCTTTGTTAGCTTTTCTGCTGCCAAAATGACCAACCGGCAGGTTGAGAAATTATCATTCCCCATTTTCTCTAAACCAGTTAAATGGGTGCCAGGAGTCACATTACATCAGGGACTCTTTCCATCCCAGTGTCTCCAAATATATAAGGCCCTTTGTTTTATTAACATCACAAGTTTCATGAAATTCTATATGATATTAAGTGTGCTGTTGAAAGAGAAAGGACAATAGAAATGGACTATAAGTTTAGTATCTCTTACGTTTAAATTTGTTTCTCCTGTGTAACATTCACACATATTTGAGAAATTAGGCCAAATATGTCCAAATCACATGTGTGTTCAGCCTACAAATAGTGTTTACGGTACATATGGATTCATGAACCTTTTGCATTAATTCTGTGCACTTCCTTGGGATGAGGTTAAGGGGAACAAACAAGAAAAAACCAACTGCCCTGACTGGTTTGGCTCAGTGGGTGGAGCGTTGGCCTTTGGACTGAAGGGTCCCAGGTTCGATTATGGTCAAGGGCATGTACCTTGGTTGCGGGCACATCCCCAGTCGGGGGGAGAGGGGGAGGTGTGGGAGACAGCTGGTCGATGTTTCTCTCTCATCGATGTTTCTGACTCTCTCCCTCTCCCTCTATGTAAAAAATCAATAAAATATATTTAAAAAAAAGAAAAAAACAAATGACCTGTTCCTCCATCTTCCTTTATCCCCTACAATTAGTGATTCCCCCTTCTGTGCTTTCTCTGTGCATCTTTTATGGCCTTGGGTGCTTGCTTATTTTTGGATCTGCTTATTTATGGATCTTTCACTGTCTGTAAGCTCTGATTTATCATATCTTCCAAGCACTTCACATAGCGTTTTGTATATCACAGATTCTTGAAGATGTTTGTGGCCAACTCTCCAAAATGTCTCTTGGCAAGACAGACAAATGTCTTTTCAAAACTTGGTCTCAAAACATCCAGATTTTTGAAAATGTTAGCTACTACATGTTATATGTCCCATCGAAATAGTATATTTTTGTTGCTCCATACGACATCTCCCATGGAGTTAGTAGCTATCTCCTGGTGTTACCTCTACCACCTCTTTTTCCATAAGGTTTCTTAGGTATTTTAGTTAAAAACAAAATCATCGGAGAAAAACACAGAAGCTCAACATCGGTCCTTTAAGCCGAGTCTTATGTAACACCGAGACAGGTAGACAAGGGCAAGACTCGTACATAAAAAAAATGTGTTTATTTCCATGATAAGGTGACAGCCCTCCAAACCATTCGTGCCTTGCTTCATCTCTGGGTCGCATGGTGTAGGTGTCTGGACATTAGGCTTTGACAGATTGAGTCACGTGTGTGCACAGAGTGTTGGTGTAGTTCGTTTTGAGCAAAGGCACCGTGTGACTCACCTGAGAAAGAACCCAGGAGCTGACCTGTGAGGACTGCCAGCAGGGTCTGTGCTTGCCTGTGTGGGAGTGACTGTGGCTGCTAGTGGGGCTTGGTTGGACGCACTGGGCATTGCTTTACTTAGGCGGTTCTGACCGCTGCTGCAGGTGGTTAAAGGCCTCTCATATAGAAGGAAGTTTTATCTGGGGCAGAGGTATAGGAAAGTAGATTTCAATTCAGTATGAGAAAGAACTTTGCGGAAGTCAGGACTTCCTCCGTACCAGAGGGACTTTGGGCTTCCCCCAAAAGAATTCCTGGACATATCACATAACTGCCCCACACACTCACCTGTCCCATTCCTTAAGGAGCAGGCAACTGGTGTTACTAAGATGTATGGAGTATTTCTAATATATGTGATTATGCCCATTTTACAGATGAGAAAGGTAGACACTCAACTCAGGATGTTCAAAGTTTCTTTTTAAGTGTCTGAGTTGAAATTCCAACTGTATCTCACACCCCTGGACCCAATGCTTATAGAATATTAGACATTCTATTTTTTAATTGATTTTTAGATAGGGAGGGAGAGAAAGAGAGAGACATTGATTTGTTGTTCCACTTATTTATGCATTCACTGATTGCCTCTTAAATGTGCCCTGAGCAGATATCGAACCCACAACCTTGGCATATCAGGACAACACTCTAACCAGCTGAGCTACTGGCCAGAGTTTGTAGAATATTGACACAGCTTTTTATCGGTTATAAAATGCCTCTGTACACACACACTGTGGGGGGAGGTACTGAGCTCTATGTATCAGAGGGTCCACACAGTATAGGCTGGATAACAGCTGATTGGGGATGTTTTAGAGGAGGTTCAAATGTTTGCGATTTGTTGGATTAGATGGAATTTCAGGTCTCTTCCAACTGTTTCATGTCATCATTAGTCTTTTGTTCAGATTTGAAAGACACAGAGTATTCTTGCTTAATTATACTGATTAGATAATTATTTTATTCCAGTGAAGAAAATATTTGGAAGCTCTGTGAATACATCAAAAACCACGACCAGTATCCCTTAGAAGAATGCTACGCTGTCTTCATATCCAATGAGAGGAAGATGGTAAGTTGGTGAGTGATGGCAGAAAGAAAACGAGATTTAGGACATTAGATGCTAACAACTATAGAGTAGGTTTAATACTATTTTAAAATGTGCTTTGTAAAATACAGCAGCATCTTAACATTTGTTTTTAGATGAGACTTTTTTACCTTCTAGGGTACAGTTGAGTTAGGAGAGTTTAGTTTCTCACTTGTAGGCAGGGAAGTATGTGATGGTGTGTTCACACAGATCAAATTCCTTTTCTCTAGAAGTTTAAGTAGAACTACAGTGAACATATATGAAGTATTGCATAAAAGTAAGTCCTTCCTGTTTTGTAAAGCACGTTTGCAAGGGTGGCCTCATTTGATCCTAATGGGAACCCTGTGAACTAGGCCAAGATTCAGACAGCGGTCTCCGTTTTACAGGTGAGGGAATAGAGACTCAGGTTTCATGAATAATTAAGTGGGAAAGCAAGACTTGACCCTGCCAGGCCTTCCGATTCCTGATTCAGGTCTCTTTCTACTCTCCAAGGACCATCGTATAATTAATTTTTGCCTTTTCACTTTCAAGGACACTTTCAAATATTTGGATTTCTTACCCATTTGTTTTTTCACCCGGATTGTTGGTTGCTTAGAAATATTTTATTTTTCGTGTATGTGTTGCTTTAAAGAATTTAGTGGTGGTTTAACTAAAAGGGTGGCTTATACAATTTATTGTTTTTGCAGATTCCTATCTGGAAACAGCAGGCAAGACCTGGAGATGGGCCTGTGATCTGGGTAAGATGGTCAAAACAGAGAGTGTCTGATGCATTTTAGTACGGTGATCGCTGAGGGCTCTTTAAGTTTTGGTAGATCAGAAAGGACAGGGCAGTAGAGAAAGGCTAATTATAAATTGACTTTTGAGAATAGATGTTAGTTGGCCTGAAGTAGAAGCGCTTACAGGCATGTTTATTTTCATTTTGGAATTATTACAGGAATGATTTTATTTTTTGTTTGTTTTGTTGTTCTTATTAATCCACACCTGAGGATATTTTTTCCAGGATTTTTGGAGAGAGTGGAAGGGAGGAGGGGAGACAGTGAGAGAAAAACATCAATGTGAGAGAGACACATCAATTCGTTGCCTTCCGCATGTGTCCTGACCAGGGCCAGGGATCAGGCCTGCAACCAAAGTATGTGTCCTTGATCAGAATCAAACCCAGGACCCTTCAGTCTTCGGGCCAGCGCTCTATCCATTGAGCCACACCACCTAAGGCATTACAGAAATGAATTTAAATGGTCTGTGTGGCAAATATATTTGTGACCTCCCAGACTCTTATCCTTTTAGCACTGGGAAGGACTTTAGCAATATATAGTCCAGCTGCACATGAGAATTATCTGGAAGCTGTTAAAAATACTATACAGCTCTGGCTGTTTTGGCTCAGTGAATAGGGCATCAGCCTGGTGACTGAAGGGTCCCAGGTTCGATTCCGGTCAAGGGCACATGCCCGGGTGGCAGGCTTGATCCCCAGTATGGGCCATGCAGGAGGCAGCTGATCAATGATTCACTCTCATCATTGATGTTTCTATCTCTCCCTCTCCCTTCCTCTCTGAAATCAATGAAAAAATATTAAAAAAATACTGTACAAATTTCTGATATAGTAGATCTAGACAAGGAATTAGGGTTTTCAGCAAACTCCTGAGTGAACATGATGGCATTGGAAAACACATCTGTTCCAAACCCTTCGTTTTTCAGATGAAGAAATTAGCCCAGAAAGGCAAAGCGAGTAGCTCAAGGTCATCTAGCTGGTCAGTGGCAGAACTGGGTCTCAGGCCTGGGTCCTTTCCAGCAGACATCGTGGGTCACCTTAACCTGGCCCCGTGAAGAACAGAGTTGTTTATGCTAGTAACCATGAAGATAAAAAAAAAAAATTCCATTCATGATCATTTAACGAACATGTAGTTTCTGAAACTTACTTAAAATAAGATACCATTTGAATTGGCTGCATTGATTTATTTAATGTATATTTATTGGGTACCTATTACCGGTATGTCAGGCCCCAAACAGGCTGAAGTCCTTGGCCTCACAGAGCTCATGTTTTCGCTTCTTTCCTCAGCTGGTGATGTGCTGGTCTGACGCTGAAGCCCACCCAGCAGTGTTGGGAGCTCGGGTTTAGAGTCAGACACAATGGCATGCAGCCCCAGGCTCTCATTGGTGGCTGTGTGAACTGGATGTGTTATGTACCCCTTTTTTCGGTGTCCTCTCTGGTCAGTGGGTTTGGAAGGCTTCGATGAGGTAATGCAGGAAGCGTTATCCAGGTGTTCAGTAAGGTGCCTGCTACTGAGTTCCGTAAGCGGTAACTATGGTTGTTAGCGACACCGCATAACCCTGTGGCAGACGGCCCGTCTCATTAATGAGCATCCTCATTAATGACCCGCGCAGCTGATTTTGAGTCAGGGTCTTGCTTCCCCTCTTAGGTAAACTCGCAGGGCGAGGACTTGTGGTCATGTCCCTCTTTTTAAAAGCATTTACCAATAGATAAGTAGATAAGTAAATAAAATAAAATAAGGCATTTACATATAGAATCTCATTAGTTCTCCCAGTACACTCTGAGGTACATGCTACAGTTACCTTCATTTTATAAAAGGGTAACTGAGGCTGGTAAGTGGAAGGGCTTGAGTAGGCGAGCCACCTCCAGAATGCCCTTCCTGCTTGCTCTCCTGTCTCCTGCAACCATTGACTTGCTTTTTCCACTCACTTCTCTGGGAACTCCTTAAGGGGAGGAGCTGTCATTCTCACCTCTGTATCTATATTTCAACAGCACAGTTTCCCATAAACAATAGGGAAGGGAGTGTGTACTGCAAAACAATTGTAACAAGAGTTAGAAGATGCCAGGAGAGAAACAGGTTTTAGAAGGTAGCTTTTCTCACCACTGTACCACCAACGCCGTGAGAAACAGATTTTGGATAAGGCAGAGACTGCTTCTGGCAGGGGATGGGAGAAGATTAAAAAAAACAACATGGACTTATGGGGAAGAGAGCCTTTGAATTGAGCTTGAGTGATGGGTGTGGAGAGAACCGTGGGGAAGGTTGCTGCAGATGGGGGTGAGGATAAGATGAACAAGCGCAGGAAAAGGAAACCAGCCTGTTATGGGGGAGGCACTCTTCGTTTAAAGCTGGAGGGTCAGATGCATTAGGCCGGGAGTACAGGGAATGAGCATCCATTTCTGAAGACATTTCTGCTTTCCTAAGATAGAATTGGAGCCAGAGGAAGCACTTTAGGCTCTAATGGTACAACATCTCGAGTCTCAATAAATGAATTATCTTTCCCACCTCACAGAGTCAAATGAAATAACATTTGAGAAAATGCTTTGTAGACTCTGAAGTACTAGTAACATAAGATATTATGAATGTTATCCTAATACTAGAGGCCTGGTGCATGAAATTCATGCACTGGAGGGAGGGGGTCCCTCAGCCCAGCCTGTGCCCCCTCGCAATCTAGGACCCCTCGGGGGGATCAGGCCTAAGCTGGCAGATGGACATCCCTCTTGTAGTCCGGGGCTCTCACAGTCTGGGACCCCTTGCTTCTTACTGCTTGCCTGTAGCAGAGGCAGGAGAGGCTCCTGCCATTGCCACCGCACTTGCCAGCTGTGAGCTTGGCTTCTGGCTGAGCAGCGCTCCTCCAGTGGGAGTGCATTGAGCAATACGGGGCAGCTTCTGCGCTTAGCATCTGCCCCCTGGTGGTCAGTTTGTGTCATAGTTTGTGTCATAGCAAATGGTCATTCTGCTGGTTCCACCATTCAATTGATTTGCATATTAAGGTTTTATTTTATAGATAACTGAACTTTTAATCTCACAGTACTATTCTCTATGATAGCATTTTTTTGCTTTGAGGAACTCAAAGTACCCGCCTGCCCTCGTGTTCCTTGATAAGCACCCTGACATCCCTTCCGGCAGTGCCTGGTGTCAGGGAGTGAGAACCAGGATTCACAAAGCTTTCTTTATTCCTTAATGGCTGCACATGAGGTTTTAGCTGATTGAAACAAAACAAACCAAAAAAAAAAACCCAAAAGCCAACATTTTTCTTTCCTTTAGCTACTGATCTAGTATAGAACAGTCCCCTTTGTTAAGAGTTGGAAGGATAAAGAAAAGAAATAAAAAGAAAAAGAAAAAAAAAAGAGTTGGAAGGATATTCTTGCAGACTCTATCCTCTATATTCATATGCATGCATATGTACTTACTTCTGAATGCATGTGTGTCCACATAAACTTTTAAAAATAATACACATTGTGCAATTTGCTTCTTCCACCCAGCTGTATAACATGGACATTTTTCTGTTTTCCACATAAATTTACCAAAATCTTTTTAAGAGCTACTCCATCCTATGGCTGCATGCATCATCGTTTATTAACCATACTGCTCGTGGTGGGCTTTTGTTTTATTCCTGAATTTACACTATTATAAACAGTGCTGCAGAGATTTTATATATATATATGTATATATATATATATATCTTTACCTGTGTATTGCCATTGCTCTCTAGGATGGACTCCTTGAGGTAAAATTGCTGGGTGTAAGAGTTTCTGATATATGTTAGCATTTCCACTGTCTGATGAACTGTTCCCTGTCCCTGAACACTTGGTCTGTTTTCAGAATTTTGTGTTTGCTTTATTTTATTTTGCTCTTACAAAGAAGGCTGTATTCATCTTGTATCTGCTCTTGGGGCTATATACGCATTATATCTCAGACAGCCTTGGAATTCACTCTCATAGAGTAACCTGGTTAACTTTGGCGCAACTTTTACCTCCAGGATTACCATGTTGTCTTGCTTCATGTTTCAAGTGGAGGACAGAGCTTCATTTATGATCTCGACACTGTCCTGCCATTTCCCTGCCTCTTCGATGCTTATGTGGAAGATGCCTTTAAGTCCGATGAGGACATCCATCCCCAGTTTAGAAGGTGAGGAAATTCAGGATGAGTTTTCCTACTTTCTGACGTGAGACCTTGACAATGATGTAGAGTTGTTTTGTGCCTTTTTGCATTTGCTTAGTAAAGATTGCTTATCTTGGCGTCACCATTGAGTTGATATTTGAGAACGATGTGCTACACAGAAGATTCAAAATGTTTTAAAGTTTTGAAGGTATGAAAGGTTGGCAGTCTTTTAGAAATGTGTGGGCTAAGATCTCAAACCTTTTCTTAGTCTTTTGGGGGATTTCTCTCATACGCTGGCTTTTAAGGGGGTGGTGGGGTGTGTGTGGTGTGGGGATAGGATGCCTTATGATGTCAAAATTGAGAAGGCCGTCATGGCAGCACCGTAAAATAATGTGTTTTGCCCCGATACCAGATGTATTTCGTGCCTTTGTTGTTCTGGATTTCATTTGCTCATTTCTTGTGGCTTCTTTGAGAGGTAACAAGCCACACACATATTTGCGTATTACTAATAGTACAAAAATGCCTGCTTAGTTTTGTGCACATCGTAGAAAATGAGCCTTTATAAAAAATGAGCTAGAATTTCAACTGTGATACCTCCCTGCGACCAATGAATGCTGATTTATCTGCAGGAAATTTAGAGTTATCCGCGCGGATTCTTACTTGAAGAACTTCGCTTCTGACCGATCTCACATGAAGGATTCCAGTGGGAACTGGAGAGAACCTCCTCCTTCATATCCCTGCATTCAAACTGGAGGTGAGCCAACGGCACGTCCTTGGAGGCATTGCCAGTCCCTGTGCATATCAGCCTTTCCCTTAACCAAGGACAAAAATCTCCCTGCTTTTGGGGTAAACCCTCTGAGTGGTAAAGAGGTGAGAGGAAGTGTGCTTCTGTGTTTTTATGAGAATCAGAAATCGAGGCACAGAGAATAGGACTGGAAGGCGTAAGGCCTCATGGGAGAGGAAAGGTGTTGGGAGTAGACCCTGCTACCTGCTAGAATATCGGATGCACTGTTTGCTGGGACACTGGCCTCTAGGAGATCTGCATGTTTGTGTCACTTAACACTGGGGCCAGTAGCACCTTGCTGTGGTAGGGCTTCATGTTATGGTGGAAAAAGTCGCCAGTGCATCCCGGTGATGGGTGAAGTGTCAGGTCCCTGGCACTAGAACAAAATCTGCATTAGGAAGAGGTGAGAGCGAGTAGGCTATATCGTATATTCATCCGGTTTATGTGCTCTTGGGCATCCGTCCAGTTAATAATGCCTTGAGATTTGAGTAGATGAAGAATTCTTCACCCCAGTACTATTGTTGGGCATTCACATGCGTTGAAACATTATTTATGGTTGAGAGTAACTCACAGCCTTGCCATTGATGGGTGAGGTCATCCCCTCACATGGCTGATACTGTCTGTGGAAAGTGCTCTGTAAGCTACGCAATAGCCAGAAAAATGGAGGGGAAGGATTCAGCATTCAGCAAGGAAGAAAGTAAGAACATACTTGGCATATTTGAAGGGAGTGAACTAAGAGAGGAAGCAAACTCTGATTTTTGAGGGTCTTTGTGAGAAGCTCTCGTGATTTAAAAAATGTGTATTGGAATTGCTTTTTGGTCTACCAGCCAGCTTTTTAGGCTCAGCGTCAGAATCAGGACCAGTCCTTGGTTAGGCGAGGCTTCACAGGTCTGCCTTTCAGTCTTGGGCAGCCGGCTATAGGGGCGTGGGCTGGGGCAGTGTGCTCTGGCAGCTTCCTGTCTCATGGATGTGAACTCAGAGCCTTGTGCATAGTAGACATTCGGGAAACAGCACCTCAGCAGCCCTGATGGTCTTTGAGTCGTTCCTTAGGGTTTGATGACTCCTACCCTGTAATAAGTGCTGTTTTGTGCCAGGCTTTGTGCCATCCCCTTTTCATATTAATTTACTTTCCACCACAGTTCAACGGTTCAGCTTTATTTTCCACATTGGATAGATGCATAAACGGGAGTACATGGGGGTTAAGCCCTTTGCCTAAGGTACATGGCTAGAAAGTGGTAGGGTCCGCACACTGTGCTTAAGAAAGGTTTTGTTATGGTGAGGAGGAGGTGTCTTTTTTTTTTTTTTAATGGTTTACACTCTTTTTAAAAAAATTAAAAAAAAATCTTTCATTGATTTTTTACAGAGAGGAAGGGAGAGGGATAGAGAGTTAGAAACATCAATGAGAGAGAAACATCGATCAGCTGCCTCCTGCGCACCCCCTACTGGGGATGTGCCCGCAACCAAGGCACATGCCCTTGACCGGAATTGAACCTGGGACCCTTGAGTCCGCAGGCCGACATTCTATCCACTGAGCCAAAATGGTTAGGGCTAAAGAATGTTTTTATTGATTTTTAGAGAGAAAAGAAGGGAGAGGGATAGAGAAATAGAAACATCAGTGATGAAAGAGAATCATCAGTTGGCTGCCTCCTGCACTGGGAATGAAGCCCACAGCCTTGATCCAACCATGATCTCTTGGTTCATAGGTTGATATTGAACCACTGAGCCACACCAGCTGGGCTATTGATCTTTTTAAGGAAGAATACCGGAAGATAGTAATTTTTTTATTTAATTATATTAAAGGGCCCAGAAAACAAATACTACTAATTTCAGAAGTTGAGGCTTCCATTAGCAATTTGTTAAAAACGTTAGCTGACCTCCTTACTGCCGTACACGGGGCATGGTATCGATCCCGGGTAAGCAGGAGCTTTTGCCCATCTCTCCTTGGAGGTTCCTGTCTTTGCTTTATTTCAGGCACTTGGTCATCCTCCATCCTCAGCTTTCCAATGACTTCAGTGAAAACTGCTGGTTCTGCTGATTATCTAGTTGTTTTCATTGTTAAGGATGGACTTTTTAAATATATAGATTCTTTTTGCAATTTTTTTATTTTTTTGTAATTTATTTGTTGAAGAAACAGTCTGGGAGAAATGGTCTGGATTTTCCTAATGGTGTCTCTTTTGTATCCTCTGAATTTCCTGTAAGTTAGCAGTTTGGTTATTCATGAATATTTTTTTCATTTAACTGTTTAGTTTTATTTTTTTTTAAAGATATATTTTAATGATTTTTTTACAGAGAGGAAGAGAGGGGGATAAAGGGTTAAAAACATCGATGAATGAGAGCATCGATCAGCTGCCTCCTGCACACTCCCTACTGGAGATGTGCCCGCAACCAAGGTACATGCCCCTGAACCCAGGACCCTTCAGTCCACAAGCTGATGCTCTGTCCACTGAGCCAAACTGGTTAGGGCTTAACTGTTTAGTTTTAAATAACTTCAGACTTCTAGAGAATTTGCTAAAATAGAACAAAGTTCCTATATACACTTTACTCAGATTCCGAGTAAACCATAGTGTAATCATTGAATCCAAGAATATGATACAATTGATAAAAAAAACATTGACATAATACTATGAACTTAGAGACTTCATTCAAATTTTGCAAGTTTTCCCACTAATATTTTTTTTCTGGTCCAGGCTATTAGGTTTAGTTGTCATGTCTCCTTGTTCTCTTCAGTCTGTGACAAGTTCTTTCTTTCTTTTATAACTTTTAAACCTTTGAAGAGTACTGATCAGTTATTTTGTAGGGTATTCCTCAGTTTGGGTTTGTGTACTGTTTTGTCCTGATTAGATCAGGGATTCACATTTGCGACAAGAATACCACGTCAGTGATATTGAACCCTTACCCATATGACTAAATCCCTGTGCTTTTGGGCTTCTGGGTGGTGTTATTGCTGTTAAACCCAAATTGTGTTTTCAGTGGACATTTCTTTCATGTACTTTTTTAGATTCCAAAATGAACCTGAATGATTTTATCAGTATGGACCCCAAGGTAGGGTGGGGAGCTGTTTACTCGCTGTCTGAATTTGTACATCGTTTTGGCAGTCAGAACTACTGACCTGACATCCGGATGTAGCACATGGAGCAGTGCTGGGACACGAACAGTAAACTTCCTGGTACATTTGGTTTGGAACCGTATTTTCTGATTTTAACTCATTTCATTTGAAACATGAATGAACAAAACCAGAAAAACTTTTTTTTTTCATGTGTCAGGTTGAAATTTGATGTAGTGTATATATTTGCCGAGATAATCCGAACGGCTCATTTGTTCAAACATGTGATGACTTATGCCAGTAATTGTTTTCATTGTGATAGAGGTACAGACTTTGTGTCTGTTCTGGATGTTTCGTTCTTCTCCAGCTACACTGTAAGCTCCTGGCGGGCAGGGCTGTGTGGCTCATTGCACAGTGGACCTCTGATACCATGAAAGGTGGCCAGATGATATTTGTGATTGTGTGGCTGCTTGGAGAGGGCTGATACTGTGAGCTGAGTCAGCAGTAAGTATTAGTCTTTTTGGACTATGAAGTTCTTTAAAAAGATTACAGCTCTCAGGGTTGACTGTACTTTGGCCTATTTGTGTGTGTGTGTGTGTGTGTGTGTGTTTTTTTTTTTTAAATAAAATTGATTTAAAATTAATTTTGACTTTAAGATTTTGTGTCATTTTTGACGACCTGAGAGATGCCCAAAAATATTCTTATTTGTAGATGGAACTATGGCTTTAAGATAAATTAATCAATCTTCCTCCTTAAAGATGTGTTAGAAATTTGGTTTTCATCATATAATTCCAAATAAAAGACGTTTGGCATTAATCCAGCATATAGCAGCAGCTCTCATTCATGTCTTCCTGATTCTACTGTAAAAAATAAGTGATTTCTTACAGCGAGGATGCCCAAGCTTTTGATCTTAAATGAGTTTTCTGCTTATTAAAAAACTTCAATTTAATATAAACGTCCTGTCTTGTGCTGTGGAGGGACAACTGAAATGACTTACTCAGGAATCAGCCAATCTAAGGAAATATTAGGTACCCATTGGGTTCAGCTGACCAGGAATATTCTGGGAGAAAGTGAATGAATGTTTGCAAGAGGAATACAAATTCAACCTCTTAAGTTATTTTATAATTTAGGGCTAAATATAGACCTCAAACTTGTATATCTTGTTGACCTTCAAATGATGATGTGAAAAGTATGTGGCTAAAATGAAGAAGATAAAATTTGGCAGGCTGCACCGTGGAAATACTTTGTCCTGCACGAAATGTTTTCTGAAGGAACCAAAGGATGGTCATCTGATTTACAAATTGCTTTGTTGCTAATGTATAACCAGATTTTTCTCTCTGGTTTTCAAAATTATGTCTAGTGCAGATGAATCAGACAGTATGTGTGTGTGGTAGTTTGACTTTCTCTGCTACCTTGCCTTGAAGTTGGAAAACCCTGTCCCCTAACCAGGGTAGGAGCAAGGTGTATCATTATGAACCTGTTAAAATATCCAGGGGCCATCGTCTTAATTATAAGTGGCAATAGAGGACATTGTTTCTTTTTACTTAGCACTCCTACAGTGCCTTTTGGGGAGCCCCTCTTTGCACATTTCATATAATTCCGGGGGCCCATCAGTAAAGGCATGCAGATAGCCTAAACTGGGCTGGGCTTGGAATCCAGCCTTGGACAAGTCTAAGACTAACCCGGCACAGTCTTCTCCAGATTTGCTGTGTTGAGTTCCGAGAGAGACATTCTCTCTCCATCAGGATTGCTAAGCTAGGGACCTGGGGGTTTGGGATTCTGTGGGTTTCTTGCTGCCACAGGACAAGGACCGGACTGCAGAGTGCAACCCAGCAGTGCTGAGAGCAGAGCCATAGCTCCAAGAACATTTCTGAGTGCCCGGATCTGTCTGTGTTTCAAGCCAGTTCCAACTATTGAGCTATCCAGTTACATAAAGAGTCGGGTTCTCTTTTCTCTTCAGCATGTGTGAATTGGATCACTGTCAGTTCAAACTGAAAGGTGGGTTGTCTCCCTTACAAGATTTTTCTTCAAAGTTGTTTATTTTATCAGGCTTAGGAATTTTACTGTTGTCTTTCTGTGCTTAATTTTTCCCTGAAGTCAGATTTGTTTCTTTTTATATTCAACATATGTGAGCTAACTGAATAAATACTGCCTGGAAAGAGGAAGCAGCAGGCTGAAATACAACTTGTAAGTTGACTATGAAAATAAGAGAAATAAAGGATATCTGAACATCTGACATACAGTGGAACGGGGATGCAAATTCTTACATAATAAAAGGCCAGTGACCATAACAGCGGAACGACCGGAACGACCGATCGACCAGTCACTATGAGGTTCATTGACCACCTCTCGGTCCCTCCCTGCAGCCCGCAGACTCTGATCGCTGGGTGGCCGATGGGGAACCACGGGGAACCAGGCTGAGCAGTGGCAGGGCGGGACTGGGGACTGGCGAGTGGGCGGAAGGTGGCCCTGATCACAGGCTAGGCCTAGGGACCCTACCCGTGCGCAATTTTGTGCGCTGGGCCTCTAGTAGAAACATAAAGTGGTTCCCTAGTCAGCACTGACTATTCCTGATTAAAGACATTGCCATGACTTTTAAGAAAGATTGTGCCTTTCAGAAGAGGGGTTGATGAGGATGGAAACAATGACAAACTCTGTGTATGTGATTGTGATTTTTCTCCATTTAACTTCTTAAAATATTTTTGTTGATTTCAGAGAGGAAAGGAGAAGGGAGAGAAACATCAATGATGAGAATCGTTGATCAACTGCTCCCTGCATGCCCCCCACTGGGATCGAGCCTGCAACCCAGGCATGGCTCTGACTGGGTGTTGAACCCTGACCTCCTGGTGCATGGGTTAACAATCACTGAGCCACACAGGCCAGGATAATTTTTAATTAAATACTTAGAAATAGATGGTACATACACATTGTACAGATTCAAATGAATAAAAGGCTATATGGTGAAAAGTAAACTTCCCTCCACTCTGTCCTTCAGTTTTCTGACTGTGCTACCCAGAAACAACTTCTGTTTTCAGTTTCTTTTATATCGTACTAGGAGTTTTATTATGCCCATGTAAGCATTTTTTATTATGCATTAAGTTCTGTTTTTATTCTCCCCACAAATGGTAACCTTCTAAATAAACTGTTCTGAATTTTACCTTTTAAAGTTAATATATTCGGGTATTTTTCTAATCAGTACGTGCTGAACTTCCTCATTCTTTAGAAAAGTTACATAGTATTCTGTGGTGCGCACAGCCCTTCATTTAACAGGCCTTTCTTTAGAAGTTGTTTTTAGCCTTTTGAGATGGCTCGAAATGCTTCAGGGAACATTTTTGTCCTTGTGTCTTTTTTTTTCCTAACAATTTCATTTTTTAGTGTGTGTGTGTATGTGTGTGTGTATATATGTATATGTATATGTATGTGTGTGTGTGTATATATATATATATATATATATATATATATATATATATATTATTGATGTCAGAGAGGAAGGGAGAGAAAGAAAACGTCAGTGATGAGAGAATTGAACCTGACCTCCTGGTGCATGGGTTGACAATCACTGAGCCCAACCAGCTAGGTTGTCCTTGTGTCTTTATAACAATTCCTGAGATATATTTTGAAAGTGTAGGCTGCTAGTTGTCCCCCTGAATCCATTCTAGGTTGTATCTTTTCTTAGAAAAGGAATAGCAAATGTTTCTAGGAAGGGCCATATAGTAAATATTTTAGGCTTTGCAGGCCTTAAGGTCTCTGCCATGACTGTTCAGCTCTGCCTCTGTAGCAGGTAAAGCCACGTAGACTGTATGGAGATGAATGGGTGTGGCTGTGCTCCAGTAAAACTTTGTTTACAAAACCAGGGGGTTTGAGGAGTTGACCCTCTGGCTCTTAATTTGCTGTCCCTGTTCTAGAGTAAAAGCGTTATACCGCTCTGCGGCTGCTGTGCCACATTTCCCAGTCTCCTTTGCAGTTAGGTGTGGCCACTTACAGGGCCGGCTTGTGAAGCATTGCCTGCCTGCTCCTCTTACCTTTGCCCCCTTTGCTACTGGATGGGATGGTGATGACTAGAACGACCTCCCACGTTATTTACTGAAGATAGCAGAGCCACCATCAGCCTGGATTTCTGAATGGTCCTGTGGAGCCGAGTTGCATACATGCCTGAAAAGTATGGTGTGGAACTAACTGTTCATTGAGAGGCAAAAGTGTATTGTTTTAAGTCACAGAATTATTGATGACTCTTGATTCAGCCCTCCTTCTCTAAATAATACAGTGCTCCCTCCCTAAATAATACAGTGCTCATTCAGACACTTGCAATGGTGTTTTGACTGGATTGGAAATAAGACTTTGTGATGTACCATGTGGAGTTAGATTCTCTCTGCTCATGCAGGCCTCCCTCTAAGTGCCCCACAATATTTGTGGAATTATTGTCCTTCACAGAATGTTCAGGAACCCTGAAAACAGATGTCCATTTATATCTCTTGTTTGGTCTGAGGTTCAGGAGCCTTGTGGGAAATAAGCCAAATGAACTTTGTCCTTATTCAGGGTTCACACACAACAAGTTCCTCTTTCCTTTTATCTTCTTGTGGCTGACATTTCCCTGACATTCAAGTCTCATCTCCAACTCAGCTGATCCTTCTCTGATCATTTATTGAAAGCTGATCACCCCAAATCAACATCAGCTAATTAAGTACTTCCCCCCGCCTCCCCTTCTTCATAGCAGTTATCAACTGAAATTATCTTGTATATTTATTTGTTTAAAACCCTTTTTAAAAAAATCTCCCTTCAGTAGACTGGGAGCTCTCTCGTTGCCTCATTCTCCCCTCTACTGCTGCTGCCTGGTACAGGGTGACAGTAGGTACTCCACAAACAGCCCGCAGATATTTAAGGCAGGAGCCGTTCCTGTCCCCGAAGGAATTTGGAAGATCCAGCCTCCCTCCACTGGATCTCTGGATCATGCTGGAAAACTGCTGCTAAATTCTTGCTCTTTGAATTCATCGCTTTGATCCTGTTTCTTTTTTTAGGTCACACTGTCCTTTTTCAAACAGGTTTCTTTTGCAACCTTTCAGGCCTCAACTCCAAGCCCCACTCTTTCACCTCTGGCCTGGAAAGCACATTACAGATGGCTTCTGCAGGTAGCGGAGGTGATCATGAGTTGGTTTAATTCGTGTCTCTCACACTCCCGGTGGCCACCTCATCCAGCAGCCCGTCGTGAACATTTGTGGACACACCGGGCCTGTGTCTGATAGTGGCAGCTGGGCACAGGCTTCCCCTCCACCCTCCCCGAGCTTACAGTAGCTAGTGCTACAGAGTGACTGTCTCGTTCACCCTCTCAGTCCAAGGAAAGTGTGGCCTTTGCCATGAGCTACAGCAGGCGTCTGTTGGGGCCAGGCTTTTAATATCCATTTGTTATCAAGGAAGCAGTCATGGCAGAATTTCACGTAGAGTCAGCAGGCAGTCTTTCCTGAGGTTTCCATGGAGACCTGGAGTCTTACAGCAATTTCAGGGAAGAACATTAGGAAGAAATTGAGGGACAAAATGTTAACACAGTCACACTGTTCTAGCACACACCATTTCTAGAACTATGGGTAATAGATGAGTCACCTCCCTCTCAAGGCCCACAGGGTGCAGAGCTCCATGTGATGTCCTTGGGGTCAGATGTGGCTTAGGCACTGTACTCAGAATACAGGAAAAATCAGGTTTGAGTCCTTAGTCCCCATTACAGACATGCTTTTGTTAATTGCTGTGTGACCTTGGGGAAGTCACTTAACCTCTCTGGGCCTTGGTTGCCTTAAGAGTTATTTTTTTAAAATTTTTATTTATTGATTTATTTAGGGAGAGAGAGAAAGACACTGATTTGTTGTTCTACTGATTTACGCAGTCATTGGTTGATTTTTGTATGTGCCCTGACCAGGGATCAAACCTCCAACCTCAGCATATTGGGATGATGCTCTAACCAATTGAGATGCCTGGTCAAGGCCAAGAGTTATTTTGAAAGAGCTCAAATGATATTGCTTGTGTGTGTGCGTGCGTGTGTGTGTGTGAAAGAGAATATTTTATACTCTGATTGGTAAAGTGTTTTTAAGTAGCTAACACCGTGTGCCTAATATATGCTAGATAGCCCTTCTAACCCTTTGTATGTACTGGTATTAACCTGCTTAGTCCTCAAAACAACAATAGAAGATAGATTCTCTTCATGTTGCAAGTGAGAAAACCAAGGCATGGTGAGTTAAAGTAACTTACCCAAAGCCACATAGCTAGTGAGGCAGGATTTGAATCCCCCGTCTTGGTCCAGCTGCCATATCCATTTTACTCAGTTCCTAGTCTCATCCTCCCCACCCCCATCTCTCTCTCTCTCTCTCTCTCTCTCTCTCTCTCTCTCTCTCTCTCTCTCTCTCACACACACACACACACACATTCTAGAGTCAAATTCCCATCACTAGAGAGGTGCTCCCTGCTGTGGAGCAGGAGTGGAGCATCCAGCTTCCCCGTGGCTGGGGCGAAGTGTCCTTTAAGGCTATTCACCCGAAGAACCTACCTTGTAGTTACTGCAAAGAACGTTTATCAGTGACCTTCAAACTTTGTGAATTTGAGATTCACTGGATAGTTTGTTTAAAACAACAACAACAAAAACAGGTGCTCAGACCCCGCCCCTCCCCCCAGATGTGCTAATTCAGTGAGCATACCAGTGGGGCTTCAGGTGCAGAGCACAGAAGTCACTCTTGCTACTCGAAGCTGAAGGGGATTTGGCTCAAAGTCACAGAGAAGGGAAGCAGACATCTGGAGAGGGGTCAATGCGCTTAGCAGCCAGAGATGCCTCGCTTCTGTCCCTTGGTGCCCAGACCCATGAATTCTGGCAGCCCTCTCACTGGCTCAAAGCACATCCTACAGGACAGAACCCCAGTGTCACTGAGTGGTGTCCCCAAGCTGGTGCTGTGCCTCAGCCTTCCATGGGCCATTCATTCTGCTCTCCAGACCACCAGCTACTCTGGGTCATGGGAACATGGTCAGAGCAGGGAGCATCCTGAGGCTCCACCAACACAGGGACTCACTCTTTCGCTGTGAATAGGATCATGATCAGAAGCAGTGTTGGGAACGTCACTTTAACTCACTGTATTTAGTTACATGAGTCTTTAATGCCAACTTAAGAGCCCGTGACATTTCCTTTCAGAGTTTCCCATAATTCGACGGTGGCTATATTTCCGGACAAGCACCTCAGTAAATAACCACTCTGCTTATTCCGAATGCTTTTGTATGTCAAGTGACTTTATACACGGCCGGGATTTTTATTTCAAAACTTGGGACCCAAGATGCACATCTTAAATATCTAAGGCGTTAGGCACTTTAAAGTAAACAAAGTTGCAAAAGAATATTGTGGAGCTTGATTCAATAATTAGCTCTTAACAGGAAAGAATTCTTCTGGGCAGTGCCGAGCAATATCAATCCTTGTAGGAATTAAACCACAATAAAAGGATATATTTGGACTCTTAACCAAGCACTGAAGAAGCCAGGAGTTGTTTGATATGATTACCTCATGGTTAAAAAAAAAAGATAGTGCTTATTTTTTAAATATAATTTTTAAAAATTAAATGTATTGTGAATGACATTGGTTTGCAAAACCATACAGGTTTCAGTGCACAACAATGAGTGTCATTAAAGAGATCTTGTCTGTTTTCCAAATCCTCTTAGCTCTGCCACTTAAATGACTGCCAGCTATTGAACCTCTAGGCTTTTTGGCAACATAAAAATGAACGAATCAATTTGGTGCTATCTCTATAGAGGGCAATCCAGGTATTTAACTCTACAAGTGACCTATGAACATATCTTTTGACCTAGTAATTCCCATGTAGGACTGGATCTTATAGATACACTGCACATATGTAGGTTGAAGGACAAACAGGGTTAGTCAGTATAGGATTGTGGATAACAATATATTGGAAACCACTTCAGGGCTCCTCCATGGGAACTGATGGAATGAATTATACAACTAGAGAAGAAGATGTGAAACTATGAAAATAAATGAAGAACGTCGTATTTGTTATTCTTTTGCATGTGCTAAGTAGTAAAGTTAAGTTTAGAAAGCAAGTGAGAGAGTGGGTATGAAAAGAGAAATGGGAGGGAAGTAGAAGAGGGTACAGGGGGATAGATGGTGATGGAAGGAGACGACTTTGGGTGGTGAATACACAAAATAGTGTACAGATGATGTATTATAGAATTCTGCACCTGAAACCTATATAATTTTATTAACCTGTATCACCCAAATATGTTCAATAAAGAAATAAAAAAGAATCAAGCTACCATATCTCATACAAAGAGAAATAATATAAATGTATTTGCTTGTATTTATATAGAATCTAATCTAATAAAGAGTAATATGCAAATTAACCCTCACTCTGTTACACCTAAACCACGCCCACCAACCAGGCCACACCCACCAGCCAATCAGAGCGATGATATGCAAATTAACAAAGCCATGGAACTAGAGCAAACAGGAGGCCAGTGATGGAGGAAACTGCTTGCCTAGGCCAGCTGTGGCCTTTGCTCAAGGCAACAAAGTTTCAATTATAGAAGATAAATAAACCCCAGAAATCTGCTTCCAGCCAGCCTCACTGGGACCTTGAGTCAATGGGAGCTGTGGCCAGCCTGCACACAGCCCTCATCCCCTCACCCAGGCTGGCCAGGCACCCCAGTAGGGACCCAAACCCTGAAGGGGCTGTGGGCAGCCTGAAAACGGCCCTCAGCCCCTCACCTAGGCTGGCCATTCCCCTATGGGGTGAGAGTCCCCACTGGGGGGCTTGGGCAGCCTGAAAACAGCCATTAGCCCCTCACCAAGGCTGGCCAGGCACACCAGCAGGTGGACATCCCCCAAGAGGTCCCAGACTGTGAGAGGGCACAGACTGGGCTGAGGGATGCTCCCGAGTGCACAAATTTTTGTGCACCGGGCCCCCTAATATCTAAAAGAATATCCAATATCCCAAAGAAACTGCTAACATTGGTTGCCCCTGGAGACAACTGGGGAGCTGAGATCAGAGAGGGGAGGAAAATGTTATTGCATGTTCATCTGTGTGTTTAAGATTTGTGAGACCTGTGTAATATATTACTTATTGAAAATAGAATTGAAGTAAAAAAATGAATAAACCACATCTTCCCCTTACACATTTACCCACACAACTCAAAAAAAAAAAAAAATTAACAGCTTTTAACAGGTATAGCTTCAGAGGCTATCCGTAGTTTAAGTTTGAGCAGCAGGGAAAGTCAGGATGTGTAATACACACAGACAGAACTTTTTCTTTTTAAGATTTCAAATTAATTTTTAGAGAGAGAAAGGCGGGGGCAGAGGAGGAGAGAAATATCAATGTGAAAGAGAAACATCAATGAGCTTCTTCCTGCACACCCCTTTCTGGGGATCCAATTGGGAAACGAACCAGCAACGTTCTGGTACACAGAACGATGCTCAACCAACTGAGCACATTGGCCAGGGCCACACTGACAGAACTCGAAGGTAACGTTCAGGTGAGGAGAGACTGAGGATTGAGAAAAAATGCCCCAAGTTGTTTTTCTGTTCTGCTGCTCTTAGCTGTTTGTTCAACAGTTCTCACCTTTGGTTTCAGAGCTGTGAGTAAGAGTGAGTCCTCTAAACGCTCAGGAGCTGGTAGGGGGTGAGTTTCTGGGCCATGTGTGGCTTTGAGCTGCAATATGGGTGCAGAAAGGTTCAGAAACAGAAAAACCTTAGTAGCTACTTCTCGATTTCTTTGAAGAATCTCAAAATAACAACTTGTGGGAACCCATAAGGATAGCATTCATTTTGGACCAGGCATCACTCAAAGCTGCTTGTTGTCAATAAAGTTATTATCCTCACAACAACCCTAGCGGTTATTATTATCCCTGTTTTTCAGATGGGAAAACAGGCACAGGAGACTTTTCCAAAGCAATGCAATTAATACATAGAGGAACGGGTTTTGAACCTGGGTCTGACTCCAGAATGACCACAGCATAGACCCAGACACATGGGAATATTAAGGTGACCAGACGTCTTGCTTTCAGCGGGACAGTCGCGATTTTTAACAATTTGTCCGGCGTCCCGCGGTGTTTTAAAAAAGTCCCAATTTTTTGGAAAGAATGCACGACAAGCTAGGGAACGGCGGGAGAAAGGGAAGGGAAGATACGGTTTTGGGCGGCCAAGCCGTCAGTGGTGTCCCGCTTTACCAATGTTAAAATCTGGTCACCTTAGAATATGTGCAAAGGCGAAATCGGCATTCCTTCTCATGCTGGTCTGGAGACTGAGGAACACAGTGGGTATAGAAGTGAGCACCTAGCACAGAAATGGGCATGCAGGTGTCTTCAATACCCGAGAGCCTTGAACCACCAGGTGAGATTTAGGGCTTAATCTTATAGGAAAGAGGGGGCGTTGGTGGCAACCTCCTTAAACAGGAGGCATGGAGTGTCCTTGCACTGTGGTTGGTAGGTTGCGGGGAGAGAGGGAGGAGACCAGAGGGAAAAGGGCTCCACATGCAAATGGATGGCAGTCAGATCTCAGGGAGGCCTCTGTGGAAAGGGTAAGGGGTGGTGCGCGCGGAGGGGGTGGGAGTGGGGGAGTGGGGGGGGTGGGGGGCCGGGGGAAGGGATGGATCTGCAGATTTTGTTTTTGAGAATTTGGGTTTGTAGGAATTGAAGGTTGGAAAGAAAGCAAGGGGAAAATAACATGTTTTAAAAAATATTTTTATTAATTTCAGAGAGGAAGGGAGAGGGAGGGAGAGAAAGAAACATCAATGATGAGACATAACTGGCTACTTCCTGCATACCCGCACTGGGAATCAAGCCTGCAACCTGGGCATGGCCCTGACCGGGAATTGAAGTGGTTCATAGGTTGATGCTCAACCACTGAGCAATGCTGGCGGGGCGAGAAAATAACATGTTTAACATGCTCTGTCTTCATCTTACTTTACTTTTAGGTATGCTTAATGATCTGTCAGACACTCTCCCCAGGGCTTTTGTTATCTCATTGTCCAAAATAGTTCTTTAGAAGATATAGCGGATGTCAGTTCCCCTCCGCTATAGTCCCTGTTGCAAGGTCTGCTTGGGGCATCTTGATATGGGTGTGAGAGTGACTGCCTTGGAGGAGAACATGATTAGAGTGTCAAAAGCTGAAGACCCAGAGGAGACACAATATTGAGCAGCAAAATTGGTGGAGAACCCAAAAAGTGTATTTTCTTGGAAATCCCTTATGAGGGAAGTTAAACCCAGTGAAATAATCCTTTTGGTGCATGTATCCCTGAAGGGTGATTTTTAAATTTATTTTTTGTCTTTAATATGTCATTAGTAATAGTTTTGTCCGAAAAACACTGGATGGATTCGCACCAAAGAGTAAAGTCCGCAAATCCAATATTCTAGGACAGTATTTTTCAAATTATGCTCTACAAGGCACTAGGACTTCTAAGGAACTCATTTAGAAGCCTCCTCAAGAAGAGATTAATAGGTCATAATCATTGATTAATGCTTATTGAACTCTAATTAGACCATGGGCCGCTCCCAGTTACCCTTTCATATAGGTGCTGCTATCATTCCTGCTTCACTCATGAGGAAACTGAGGCTCCAAGAGGTCACCCAGCCAATAAGTGGACAAAGTGGGATGCAGCCCCTGATTTATTCGACTCCAGAGCCTGTGCCCTTCACAGGGAAGCGTTTTGGTACTCTCCTCCCCGTCCCTTTGCCAACCCTGCCCTTCCTTTACCAGAACTGACGGTCAGAGTTTGACTTCATGGAGAACAAAGTGGGGGATGACGTGAACTACACTGCTGGCTGGGGATTGGGAAAGAATACATTAAAACATGCCACACTTTGCTGGCTCCTTTCCATCTTGGCATCTTGCATTCCCACTGTGCAGGGGAGTTCATAAATGCATTCTGATGACTGCATTCTGCTCGTTGGTACACAAGGGGGAGCATTTAGCACAGGAATGGGAATAAGACCACTCGGAAGTGAATATTCTTGCTCGTTGGTCTCGCTCTCTGTTTTTCCCCTCTTTCTTTCCTTCTCTCTCTCCCCCTCTCTCTTTCTTGCTCATGATTGTTTGCTGAACCATTTGAAAACAAGTTGCAGGCATCACAAGATTTTACCTATAAATACTTCAGCAGGGTTTCTTAAAAACAAAGACCTTTTTCTGCCTGACAAGATCATGTCCAAGAAATGTAGCATTGATGCAACAGTATTATCAAATACACAGTCTATATTCAAATTTCTCCAAAGGTGTTCTTTGTTGCTTTTCCCCCAATCCAGAATCAATTTTCTGTTCTCTTAATATTAATTAGACCATTTTTCTGGAATATTTTGCTGCAAATGTTTACAATTTTTGCTGGATATTTGATATTTCATGAAGCTGTTTTGACATGATTTATTCATCAGTTTCTCTTTGGTTGTTACTATCATAAATATGGTGCTAAGTGGGACTTCTTTCTCCTCAATTTTGACTCCGGTACCAATTCAGTAGTTATCGGATTCTAAAGTGAGAGTGATACTGACTATCATCTATGCAATTCACCAAGTGTTACAAGTCAAGTTCCTAGGGAAAGACTGTTGGAGACTTGTGTACAGAAGGTTTATTCAGGAGTGTTTGGGGAACAGCACCTGTGGAAGAACAAAGGAAGTAGGGCTGGGCTGGCTGAACTTCAAGGCAGTCACCACAAAGGCCCTCCATTAGCTTTGGAGCTGAGGTGGTTTTGCAGAGTTGCCCCCTATAAAGGCAAGGAGGCCGGTTCTTTTACGTCTACACGGACCGACCAGTCATGGATGCACATTGCCCCTGGGAAGGGGACGTGACCTTGGGTGAGGTAGTTTTCTTTAGCTTAGAGCAATTTCAGAGGTACACAGGGGCAGTGTGGACCTCAGTCTTGAGGGCAGATCTGGGCAGAGACCACAGCATCCACTGCAACAGGGCACTCTCATGAACCTGTTGTCGAAGGCTTGGCCCGCCCCCCTCCCCCCCCCCCAAGCCAGTCTTCATACACAAGCAGGGGTGGGAGGTGGGGAGATGCTACTGGAAAGGGCATTGCATGCTGTGACTCTTCCCTCACTGCCCAGAGGAAAGGCCGGGTGCTTGCCCTCCCCTGACAGTGTGTGATGGGGACTTCCTTAGCACCATGGACTGAGCTTGAAAAATAGTTCCTATAGTTGATGGCAAAAAGAGCTGGCTACAGAGGTTCCCGTGACAGTTGATTACAGAGGGTGGGATTTAGTCCTGCCTTCCCTGGGTTTGTTGGGGCAAATGAGGAGAAGGTGGGCCCATTGGGAACTTAATCATGTTGGCTCCTGTATCCTTTCAACATGCCCCATCTTTCTTTTCTTTTCTTTTCTTTCTTTCTTTTTTTTTTTTTTTTGCGTGGGGGGACGTGTACTTTCTTGTTATTCTAGGCTTATCCTGTATTTTCCTTGGCCTGACCTTGAGCAACATCCCCCCACCCCCTCCGGCCAATCACTCTTTTATTGGAGAATGGATTTAAAATCAAGATCTTGGTGCTGGGTGTGCTCATTGCTCCTGGAGCATCATTGCTTGTAGGCCTTCTCAGTGGACAAGAAATATCTGTATATAGACAAATGCATACATTTATTTCAGTATGTATCTGTGTAAAAAGCCATGGTGAACACATTCACATTACGGTAAATGCAGTGCGAGGGGGCAAGGGGAGCATTTTGTGATCCTGTGAGTAGCTCTGTCTTGGGTGAGCCTGGGACTCTGGCCTCTGACCTTCAGTGCTTCTCAGTACGTACCCACCCTCCTGGGGAAGCAAAGCATCGGGAGGAGACTGCAGGTGGGCATGTCCCCGCCTCCAGGGATGTTAGGCTCTGAAACTGCAGGTTAAGCTCTGCAAACAGTTTCTCCTGCAGGCGGGTCTTGTTTAGAAGGACTTAGTGTTCTGATGTGTTTAAAACTGCTTCCTTTTCCCTCTCTTTCTGTAAGCAAGAGCTGATATTTCCCCAGTCATTTTGAGGACCTGGTACTTTTCCTGGGGGTAAAACTCACCAGAAGGTGACTAGCACCTCCTGAAGTTTGTGTCTCAGACATGTTTACACTGAGCTGTAGCAATTCGTCAATGATAGTGTAAGTTTTCTTACCCCAGTTCCTGATTTCTGCTCTGGTCATTTATGATTCTCTGCATCTATTGGTCTCTTCAATTTTCAGGGCAACCCTTTGCCCTGTGACTTCACTTTTCTAATGGATCTGAGAAAAATTGTTGATTTTTCAAATTGTTTAACTTTTTACATTTTGTTCTTTTTTTAAAAAAATTTTTTTTGTTGGTTTCAGAGAGGGAGAGGGAGAGATAGAAACATCAGTGATGAGAATGAATCATTAATCAGCTGCCTCCTGCAAACCCTGAGGCAGCCCCCCAACTAGGGGTTGAGCCTACAACCCAGATATGAGCCCTGATGGGGACTCAATCCAAGATCTCCTGGTTCATATCTCAACCACTGAGCCACACCAGTAGGGAACTTTTTGTTTGTTGTTGTTCATTATTATTTCTCTTGCACTTGGCTCATTGTCTTTTTTTTTTTTAATAATATTTTTCTTTATTGACTTCAGAGAGGAAGGGAGAAGAAGAGAGAGATAGAAACATCAATGATGAGAGAGAACCATTGATTGGCTGCATCCTGCACACCCCCTACTGGAGTTGGAGCCCGAAACTCAGGCATGTGCCCTTGGCCAGAGTCTAACCCGGGACCCTTCAGTTCGCAGGCTGACACTCTATCCACTGAGCTCATTGTCTTGCAGATTGTAGGTACATGATAAGCATCTGTTGAAAGAATATGTGAAAGAATGAATAAGTGAATGCAAGAGAATGAATAAATGAATGCAATAAATGAAAAAGAGGTAAATGCATGAGTATCATTAAGCAGACTTCTGTTTGTCTTCCAATAACAAAGAGAACAGGTTCACTACAATGTTGCAGAGCCAAAAGTACTTGCTTACTTTCAGTTTTATGTTATGATTCAGATATCTGAGGTTGTTGGAGAAGAGACCTCACTCCCACTATTCAATTTGTTTCAATTTAATGGCTACTTAGGAGCACCTTACAACAGGGGGATGAGTCCCCCAGCATCTACTTAATACTGAAGGGTAGCATTATTTTACTTATACATGTAAATAACAGCAGTAATTGTGAAGCTTATGATGGGCTAGCAACTGTGATAAGTTTATTGCATACATCATTTCATTTAATATTGACAACAGCTCTACAACAGCAGAGCATGCCAGTGTAGCACAGAGGTTCTAGAAGTTTTTTGATTTGGGTTCCAATGCCAGTTCTGCTACTCTAGTGCGGATCCTTAAACTTCTCTGTGCTTCCATTTTTTCAGGGGTAACAGAGGAGCGATCATAGTAACCACATCTTTGGGTTGTTGTAGGGATTAAATGAGGTAATACATGCGACATGCTTACCTTAATGCCTGGCCCGCAGAAAGCATTCCATAAATGCCAGCTGCTGCTTTTTCCTGTGCGTCTGGGGGACATTTGAAGTCCTGCAGCATCAAACTGTGCATCCAGCACAGAGGGAGATTGAGTTCCCAGGCTGTCCCTGCCCTTGCGCACAGGATCAGAGAGAGCTGCAAGCACATGCTTAGTGTTAACGTAAGAAAAGAATTCAGACCCGTAAAGAATATTTGTGAATGTATTTGAGCCAAACTGTTGACACATGCGGGGAAGCAGAACCTCAATGAATTGAGAGAATGCTCTGGAGAATGGAGGGTTACATTGTATTTATACATAGCAATCAAAGGCAAAGGACGTAGGTGAGTTACCGTACATGAAATTCACTGGTGATAAATTAAGGAGGTGGGATAAAGCAAAGTGGGGGGAAGCCTCCGGGTTAGGGTAAAAGTGAAATAAATGATGGACATGTGCTTTTTTTACACAGATGGGTACAGGATCGTTTAACATAATTCACAGTTGACAATAACTTGATAACTATAAGAAGGAAGGAATGTCCTGGTGCCATTTGTTGTGCCCTGAGGGGTCTGGGGCGAAGGGGGAGGAAGGAAGTTACAAGTTACCCAGACATCTCGCAGATATGTTATCTTAAAGGCAAAAAGGTAGATGGGCTCAGTAAAGATCTAAGTTGATCTTTGTCAGGGAAAATATTGGCCCAGGACATGATTACCCACTATAACCTGTTTGTAGTTAAATATTTAATTTTTAGACCATCTTTTGTGGTTATTTTAGGTCTCTGAGTTTGCAAGACTGCAACACAGGTCTCCCCTGAGCTTGTCAGGTTAGCATGTGGCTCCTTTCGTCCACATTAGAATTCAAAGGTCCTCCAAATGGCCAAGTTCATTTTATGATCCAAGCACAGTAAGCCCATGTTCTATTTTCCTTTTCCTCCAAAATAGCCATCTCTGCTCCCTGAAGAGGCCCTGGATGATTATAGTTCCTTAAATGCCCTGAAATTCTCAGGAGAAAGGCTTTTTTTTTAAAGCAGAGCTTGGAGCTAGAAGACAAAAGGTTAAATTCTTTAAAGCTACAACAATGTAACTCATTTCCTGTTTTTCTCAACTGTCTAGACACAGACCTCATAAGCATTAGCCATGAATCCCACTATCAGGTTAAAAATAGAAAGTTTAAATATGAAATGTGGTAAAGGAAAGATTGTAGGTTTCTACCTTCATCCGCAAAATGACTACTTTGAAACCTAATTTTTTGTCTCTATTGTAGCTTTTCCAGAAATGTTGGGAAGCTATATTTCGATGGCAGGAAGAAAGGTCCTTTTTTCTTTGGAATACATTTGCCCCTTGGTAAAATTAACACCATTTCCCCCCTAGATTTTAAAAGACACTTGAAAACATGTATTATATTAGCTTCTCTTAACAAGGAGTGTGATCACACTTAAAAATTTTCAGGTTATTGCTCAGACCAACATTTAGTCCCAAATAAATTTGTGCGACAAAAAATGCAAATAGGAGCCCAGACCGGTTTGGCTCAGTGGATAGAGCATCAGCCTGCAGACTGAAGGGTCCCAGGTTCGATTCTGGTCAAGGGCATGTACCCGCAACCGAGGTACATCCCCAGTAGGGGGCGTGCAGGAGGCAGCTGATTGATGTTTCTCTCTCATCAATGTTTCTAACTCTATCCCTCTCCCTTCCTCTCTGTTAAAATCAATAAAATATATATTAAAAAATGCAAATAGGAGAAACCAAGATGGCAGCATAAGTAAACACCTGTATTTGCTGCCTCGCACAACCATTTCAAAACCACAATGAAAAGAAAAAATGGACACCACCCAGACCCACAGGAAGGCTGGCTGAGTGGAAATTCTACAACTAGAAAGAGACTGAGACTCAGAGGAGATGTGGAAGTAAAGTGCAGAGGTACGGAGGCATGTGTGGAAAGGGCTTGCGGAAAGGGCTGGCGACTGAGGACGTGGTTCTCTCTTTCATTCTGGAGGGAGTTACAAGCTCCCGGCGGCTCTGAACACCAGTTCCGGGTGAGTTTCTGGAGACCCAGACTTATACAGAGAGAAGCTGAACTGTCTGGCACCAGGAGGGACTCCAGAGCAGCTTTCTCTCAGAGGTGCCGAGGGTCACTGAGACCCAGAGCCTCTTAGGCCAGGGCTGAGAATCAGCCATAGCTGTTTGCTCCGCCCTGTTGATTCCCCAAGACCCTGCCCCACCCAAGCTGCACGCAGAGGCTTTTGCATATAAAAGGCTGGGAAGCCTTAGGCAGAAGCTAAAATGGCACCTCCTTAGAGATCCAAGAGCCAGTGTACCCAGTGGTGAGAGCAGGACCATCCAGAATACAACTCCTCAGATCCATAAGGGACACACTCAGAGGGCAGACTCAGCACCAAAACTCCACTGAAGCAACTTTTGCCCCATAAGGGTGTCTCCAGCACAGAAGTTCTCCCACCGTAGACACAGCTGATTCTCATAGCCAAGTGGCCTGGAGGTCAATTCCTTCCAGTGATACCAATAGCAATCAAGGCTTAGTTATAACAAGACAGTGCACAAAGCTGACAAAACAGTGCACCAAGAGTATCCACCTCAGGTAATTGGGGAGGCTGAACCCCTGGGCCCTATAGGACACCTAGCACAGAAAGTTACTCTATCAATGCAGGGAAGCAGCCAAAATGTGGAGACAAAGAAACAGGTCACAAATGACAGAAATGGAGGAAAGCAAACGACTAGATATAGAGTTCAAAACCACGGTTATAAGGTTTTTCAAGAATTTTCTAGATACTGCCAATAAATTTAGTGAGACCCTTGAGGATATGAAAAAAGGACCAGCTAGAAATTAAGCATACACTGGCTGAAATAAAGAATAATATACAAAGATCCAATAGCAGACTAGATGATCGCAAGAATCAAGTCAAAGATCTGAAATACGAAGAAGCAAAAAAAAACACCAAACTGGAAAAGCAAACAGAAAAAAGAATAAAAAAATATGAAGATAGTGTAAGGAGCCTCTGGGACAACTTCAAGCATACCAACATTAGAATTATAGGGGTGCCAGAAGAAGAGAGAGAGCAAGATATTGAAAACATATTTGAATAAATAATGACAGAAAACTTCCCCTATCTGGTGAAAGAAATAGACTTCCAAGTCTAGGAAGTGCAGAGAATCCCAAACAAAAGGAATCCAAGGAGGACCACACCAAGACACATTATAATTAAAATGCCAAGGGCAAAAGACAAAGAATCTTAAAAGCAGCAAGAGAAAAGCAGTTAGTTACTCTACAAGGGAGTACCCATACAACTGTCAGCTGATTTCTCAACAGAAACTTTGCAGGCCAGAAGGGAGTGGCAAGAAATATTCAAAGTGATGAATAGCAAGAACCTACAACCAAGATTACTTTACCCACCAAAGCTATCATTTAGAATTGAAGGTCAGATAAAGAGCTTCACAGACAAGAAAAAGCTAAAGGAGTTTATCACAACCCAGCCAGTATTATATGAAATGCTGAAAGGTATCCTTTGAGAAGAGGAAGAAGAAGAAAAAATAAAGATAAAAATTATGAACAACAAATACATACCGTATTTTCCGGCGTATAAGATGACTGGGTGTATAAGACAATCCCCAACTTTTGAGAAGATTTTCCTGGGTTAAAAAGTCTGGATGGAGACTGTATGCAACACAAAAAGGAGCCGACCAGAGACACTTGTGGTCTCTGTCTGGCTCCATTGACAACCCCCGACTTTTGAGAAGATTTTCCTGGGTTAAAAAGTCATCTTGTATGCCAGAAAATTCAGTATCTATCAATAAGTGAATCTAAAAATCAAGTGAATAAAAAATCTGATGAACAGAATGAACTGGTGAATAGAATAGAATAGAATCAGGGGCATAGAAAGGGAGTGGACTGACAGTTCTCAGGGGTGGGGGGAGGGAAAGGGTGTTGGGAGTGCGGGAAGAGACTGGACAAAAATCGTACACCTATGGAGGAGGACAATGGGGAGGCAGTAAGGACAGAGGGCGGGGTAGGAACTGGGAAGAGGGAAGCTATGGGGGGAAAAGAGCAACTGTAATAATCTGAACAATAAAGATAAAAAAAAGCAATGGAAAAAAATGCATATAGAGTTGACATGTTTACTTTGCCTATCTTTTGCTTCCTCAAAGTTGTCTAATATTTTTTTTTGAATATATAATTTTTTTGGGAAAACACACTTTTAAGAAGTCCCTTAACAATTGATGTGCAGTGTTACACAGGGTGAGGGTATACTATGCTGAGTTTCCCAAACTTATGGGACCACAGAGGTCTTTCATCATGATAGGCTCATTAATAGCTCCCAGGAAAGTATTCCATGGAATACCAGTTTAGGAAATGTGAATTGGATACCACTATGATTTTGATTCCTGGTTTGAGAATTACATGGAGAGAAGGAGACAGGTAAAGCACCTCTTGCAAACCTCCAGGTAAGCGATGATGCTCAGGGCTCTAGTTGGGGAGAAGGCAGTGGAGAAGCAGAGGAAAGGTCTGATCAGGGAGAGATTTAAGAGTAGAATTGATGGGCTACATGTGGTTCAATCAGTAGTCTGTGTTTCATTAAATCTAAGATGCCATGGATTGGAAGAAGCAGTCTGAATTCAAACACTGAAAGTGAAAAGAAGCCCTGACCGGTTTGGCTCAGTGAATAGAGCGTTGGCCTGTGGACTAAAAGGTCCCAGGTTCAGTTCCAGTCAAGGGCATATACCTTGATTGCAGGCACATCCCCAGTAGGGAGTGTGTAGGAGGCAGCTGATCAATGTTTCTCTCTCATCGATGTTTGTAACTCTCTATCCCTCTCCCTTTCTCTATGTGAAAAAATCAATAAAATATATTGAAAAGACAGTGAAAAGAAACCTGGCTGGCATGGCTCAGCGGTTGAGCGTCAACCTATGAACCAGGAGGTCACGGTTTGATCCTTGACCAGGTTTCAGGCTCGATCCCTGGTGTGGGGCATGCAGGAGGCAGCCGATCAATGATTCTCTCTCATCATTGATGTTTCTATCTCTTTCTCCTGCTCATTTCCTCTCTCTGAAATCAATTTATAAAATTATATATATGTGTATATATATATCTAATCTAATAAAAGCGTAATATTGAAATTGACCATTTCTTCGGGATGCCTAAGCCATGCCCACCAGCCAATAAGAGTGACTGTATGCAAATTAACCCAGCCAAGATGGAGGCTGGCACTCACGGAGCCGAGTAAACAGGCAACTTCCATTGCAGCAGGAGTAAAACTGTTTGCCGGCCGCCTGGGCCCCTCTGTGCTCCAGGCAACAACATATTTGCAACATTGTCTCAATTATAGAAGCCACGAGCTGAAGCAGACAGGAGGCTTCCTTACCTGTCTAGGCCTCGGCTTAAAGGAACAGTGTATCAATTATAGAAGATAAATAAACCCCAGAAACCTGCTTCCAGCCAGCCTTGCTGGGACATTGGGTTAATGGGAGCTGTGGGCAGCTTGAAAGCCTGAAAATAGCCCTCAGTTCATCACCCATGCTGGCCACACCCCAATGGGGTGAGGGTCCCCAATGGGGTGAGGGTCCCCAATGGGGTGAGGGTCCCCACTGGGGGGCTTGGCCAGCCTGCAAACAGCCATCAGCCCCTCACCCAGGCTGGCCAGGTACCCCAGTAGGGGCCCAAAACCTGAAGGGGCTGTGGGCAGCCTGAAAATGGCCCTCACGCCTGCACTCAGGCTGGCCACATCCCAATGGGGTGAGGGACCCCACTGGGGGGCTTGGCCAGCCTGCAAACAGCCATCAGCCCCTCACCCAGGCTGGCCAGGTACCCCAGTAGGGACCCAAAACCTGAAGGGGCTGTGGGCAGCCTGAAAGCCTGAAAACGGCCCTCAGCCTGGCCACACCCCAGTGGGGTGAGGGTCCACACTGGGGGGCTTGGCCAGCCTGCAAACAGCCATCAGCCCCTCACCCAGGCTGACCAGGCACGCCAGCAGGTGGACATCCCCAGAGGGGTCCCAGACTGCAAGGGGGCACAGGTCGGGCTGAGGGACCCCCCAAGTGCACAAATTTTTGTGCACTGGGCCCCTAGTATATATATAAATGTGTGAAAAGAATGTTCATCTTCGAATTAATAAAATGCAGTTGTATTAGTGGTGATGTGGGTTCAGCTAGCTCCAGGATCCTTCTTCTACCCCTTACACCCTGTCTACCTAATTATGCTTTAACTCCTTTCACTGAAACCTTCTCCCCCTCCCCCTCTGAGAACAGTGGACAGGAGTGCACAATTTATTAGCTTGAAAAAGAGAAGCATGGTTTTGGTATCTGAAATCCTGATTGATGCACAAATAAGGATTAGCGAACATGTCTTTTTTATGCGTCTCAAGTTGAACTCTAACTGTTCTTAATTAAAGAACACGTTTAGGAGCTATTGATATGGCTGGGAACTTTATAGATGCCGCTCCATTGAACAAAATGCTACCCAGATGTGATGATGCACTCATGAGGCCATAGTCATGAGTGCATCATGATTGGGAGCAGCCAAATTCTGTTCATTTAATAAAAATGGATGTTTTGAATGGTGGTGCTAGGGGACCTGGCTGGGTGCTTCCTTTTCCAGGAGATTTTTAAAAAAATATATATTTCATTGATTATTTACAGAGAGGAAGGGAGAGGGACAGAGAGTTAGAAACATTGATGAGAGAGAAACATCGATCAGCTGCCTCCTGCACACTTCCCACTGGGGATGTGCCCGCAACCAAGGTACATGCCCTTGACCGGAATTGAACCCGGGACCCTTCAGTCTGCAGGCCGACACTCTATCCACTGAGCCAAACCGGTTAGGGCTCCAGGAGCTTTCTTGGGATTCTAGAGAGAGATTGGATTTCACAGGCAGATGGAGCTATTACCCGTGTTTTCTTTCCCCTTTGACAGGCCAGCAAGCCTGTATTTACACAGTACCAGTATTATCCCTTGTTTGGGAGCTGGGGTGGATGGCTATATAAACATGGAGAGCAGGCATAGCTTGCCCAGGCTACACTTTGAGAACCTGAAATTCCACTTAGGAGGGTATGGCATCCAAAACCAAACCAGGCCTGGGCTGAGGAGCAGGACGCAGCTTTCTGCAGAAGAGTGGGCTGTGGGGTTGAAGGGCAACACACCAGGACGGGCCTCAGTGGCACCGGCTCCCCAGCGAGCTCACACCTGCATGCCCAGGACCTCGTGATGAGTTCTGTCCTTTCTAATTGTGACAGGAGTGAAGAATTCATGCAAATGTTTCAAAAAAGCTTGGAGCCAGGCTTTTGGGTTGCAAGTTATTTTAGGACTACATTTTATCGGTTGCTGTTTTGGAAAAAGTACTTTCGCCTTCGCATTCCCGGAAGTGCCCAGCAAAATTGGCTACTCTTAACCCCTACGCTTCACAGACTCTGGATGTAGACAGGCTAATTTTGAATCCCTCTGCTACTGTGCCCACTTCCCTCTTCTGTAACTTGGGAATAAAAAATAGTACACTTTCATAGGACTGTTGGGTTAATCAAGCACAGTGCCTACCTATTCCATATAAAAGTAACAATAATAACGACAACATTGAACCCTAACATATGTCCAATGTCTTCTGTCCAATGTCTTCTGTTTTACCTAAAATAGCTCACTTAATCCAGCCAAACATTCTATGAGGTCAGTATTATTCCCATTTTATAGATGAGGAAATTGAAACACAGAAAAGTCTATTCGATATAAGTTAAGTATTACTGTGTTGCTGCTGAAACTCATGTATACCTAATTATAGAATACGAAAATTAATTGGCTTATATACCTGCCTCTTCCTCATAAGTATATGGGTTTCTTAAATATGATGGCTCTAACTAGCTTACTGGGAAATCTCAGTTTGGGGTGTAAACATGAAAAAGAAATTTTTTTTTTCCAGTACTGGCTCCCAATCTTACATGGCTCTTCCTGTGGCCTCCATGGGAACTGCTTTCTTGATGACCTTCAGGTCAAATTCTGCAGCGGCATTTCAGCTCCTGTTGGTTTTTTGCAGTCTCATCCCAGTATTGGAGCCTCAGCCGGGTTTATTTTATAAGGTCTGTCCCAGATCCACTCCGTAGCTCACCTCCTCATTGGCTGCGGTGTGAATGAAAAGCTAATGAGATCTGGCCAAAAATTGGCCAGCAAGTTCAAAATGCTCACAACTGTTTGAAATGTGGATTTATATCTATCACTACTAATAATGACTCTTAAGTGTTCCTTATGCCTTGAAATATTAGTTAATATTTAGTTAATAATTAGTTAATACTGCATAGATAAATAAATATACATATTTTGGGTTTATGCTTAAAAAAACCACTCACTGGTTTAAACAGTTGGAGGGGGTCATTGATTTACTCACTATGCTTCTTTTTATAGACAGTGATTTTTACATGGTTTTTCTGCCTCGAGCACATGATGCAAAAACAAAATGGACAGTGGACTTGTGATCCATGTAAGAAATGTTTTTGTCAAGTTTACTATGTGTTAACCACTGCGCTTGCCACACACAGTGTTTTAATCACATCAACTGCGTCAACCCTATGACTCCTCACAGCAATTCTGCAGTGCAGGCACTGTTAGCATCCTCGTTTTACCAGTAAGGGGACTGAGGAGTGTCAGGGTTTGGCACGGTGTCCAATACAACTAGGAAGTGGCAGAGTAGGGTTTGACCCCAGGCAGGTTGGCTTCAGATTCTTTTTTTTTTTAAGGAGTCAATTTAATCCGTTCTCAGTTTCTCTGCCAGTAAAATGGGTATTTTTAGATAGGAATCACAAGACTTCTGCTTAAATATGTGAAGTTTGAAGTGGATAGGATTACTTTTTCTGTTGGATGCTGTAACAGATTAAAATGGTCCAATGGCCTGACTGGTTTGGCTCAGTGGATAGAGCGTCGGCCTGTGGACTGAAGGGTCCCAGGTTCAATTCCATTCAAGGGCATGTACCTCTGTTGTGGGCACATCCCCAGTGGGGAGTGTGCAGGAGTCAGCTGATCGATGTTTCTCTCTCATCTATGTTTCTAACTCTCTATCCCTCTCCCTTCCTCTCTATAAAAAATCAACAACATATATTTTTAAAAAATGGTCCAATGTTTTGCAGCTCCTCTCATCAAGAGACCGAGCTTATCTCCCAACTCTGTGAAGCTGGGCTGCTCTGACTAACGGATGTGGCAGCAGTAATGTTGTATGCGTTCTAGATGAAGCCTCATGCAGCCTTGAGCTTCCATCTTCATGCTCTTAGGATGTAGCCTCCACCACATAAGCAATACCAGGCCCCACCGCTGAGGGACAAGAGACCGCATGGAAAGGGACAGCCAGCACCACAGGGCCTGTGAGTGAGGCCATTTTAGCCACGCTAGCTCTAGTCGAGCCACCCGGTCATTGCAGCTACATGCATGACCACATGCAAGCAAGACCAGCAGAACGACCTCACTGAGCCCAGCCCAAATCGCCACACAATCAGGAGAAATAATAAATTACTGCTGTTTCAAGTCACCAAACTGTGGGGTAGTGTATTATTTCCTAGGGCTGCCGAAACAAATGACCACAATCCTGGTGGCCTAAAACAACAGAAATTTATTCTCTGTTCTGGAGGTTAGAAGTCCAAAATCAAGGTGTCAGCAGACCCTGCTCCCCCTGAAGCCCGTGGGGCAGAGTCTTTCCTGGCCTCTCCCACCTCCTGGTAGTTGTTGGCAGGTGGTGGTGGTCCTGGCTTGTGGTGTATAACATCAGCCTCTGCCTTCATCTTCACTGGCCTCTTTGATTCTGTGCTCTTGATCGCCATGGTGTGCTGCCTCTTTGAAGGAAATAGAGCTTCTGGGAATAGTTTTGCAATTAAGAAAAACAGAATAGTTAGATGTAAACAAAACAATTGAATGCAAGTTTGAAAAGTACATAGAAGGGGAACCACTCCAACACTTTTATGTGGGTTAGGAGGACTGTTTGGATGTACTTACTCTCTGGCATCTGCCAATCTGATTTCTCAGGATGTGGTAGTTGGCAGATGGCCTCCTATAGCCACTGGATTCTGCTCTCCCTCTGGTTTTTCTTCTCTTCCCTTCTGCCCTCCCAAGCCTTCCTCTAGCTTGTCCTTGCCCTTGTTCTCTCTCTAGGAGCTCATGTTAGTTAGGGTTCTCTAGAGAAATAGAATCAGCAGCATGTTTATTCCTATCTATCTATCATCTATCTATCTATCTATCTATCTATCTATCTATCTATCTATCTACCTACCTACCTACCTATCATATATAATGTATCTATATAGCTATGGCCCATGGGAATTGGTCTGAAAGGAAATTTGAATAGATAGAGAAATGCTTTGTAGAGATGGGTTGCTGGGCACCCTACAGAATTTGTCAGGTTCATTGTTGTGGTTGCCTATTATTGCTGTGACAAATTACCATGAAAGTTAGTAGCTTGAAATAACACAAATGCACAGGAAGTTCAGAAGTCTGACAGGGACCTCACTGGCTTCGGTCAAGGTGTGTGTGGCGGGGGTGGGGCTGGGGCTACATTCCTTCCTGTGATCCTGGGGAAAGTTGTTTCCTTGTCTTTGCGTTTTCCAGATTCCAGATGTTGCTCATTCCTTGGTTCATGGTCCCCTTTCTCCATCTTCAAAGGGAATGATGGCGAGATGAATCCTGTTCACATGGCATCACTTACACTGTTTTGCCTCCCTCTTCCACTTTTAAGGACCCCGTGATTGCATTGGCCCTTCCAGATAGGCCGGGATGACCCCCCATCTCAAGGCGTCAATTTAATCACACCCGCATTTCCCTTTCCCCAGGTAACCTAACACACACCGGCTCTGGGGAGTAGGATGTGGGCATCTTCACTAGCCATGGTTCTGCCTACCATAGCTGCATGATTTATGTCTAATTAAAATAAGAATTAGTATAAGATGTGATTTTAAGTGGAAAGGTGTAGTAATTTTACCTTGTTAGAGTTTTTTTTAAAGAAAATTGGAGATATATTTATGCTTAAGTTATTAAATTTACAACTCATGAATTTTATTTGGGAATGTTTTGCCAATTAAGATTAAAGCTTCTCTGAGCACGTATTTGAAATGCTTATAAAAACAAAGCAAATTCATTAGGTTTATAATTGCAGCTTTAAAACCTTTAAAGGAATTTTTATTAAGTTTGTTAAATGACTTTTTTTAAAAGAAACTTTGGTCTGTTCAATTTGAGTTTTTCAAACAGTAAAAGAAGGCCCTCTTATTTTATAAGAAAATTTACTAGACTTGTAAAGACTTAGTTGCACTTAAAAGAAACTTTCATGAATACTGAGTCTCGACACTTGTTACTTTATCAACTACTATTAATTTATTTTTTAAAATATATTTTATTGATTTTTTACAGAGAGGAAGGGAAAGGGATAGAGAGTTAGAAACATGGACGAGAAACATCGGTCAGCTGCCTCCTGCACACTCCCTACTGGGTATGTGCCTGCAACCAAGGTACATGCCCCCGACAGGAATCAAACCTAGCTGACACTCTATCCACTGAGCCAAAGCAGTTAGGGCAACTACTATTAATTTTTAACTGAAGAGCTATATACATAAACTCATGCTGATTCTCATTCTAGCCAAAGGTAAGTGTGTGGTTTTAACTGCGACTTTAAAAGCATTTAATGACTATATGATGTGTGGGTTTATTCATTCATTCTCCCCGGGCACTGTGCTAGGTACTAGACACAGCCACGAAAAGGATTAGAATGTGATGAGAGATGAGATGTACTTGGAGGAGGCTTCATCAAGGAGTGGCCCTACAAGCAATAGAAGCTTACCGGACAGAGGGGCAGGGGAACAGCATTCTAGGCACCTGGGACAGCCTGAGCAGAGAATGCATGGGCTATTTCTGAAATGGTGAAATTGTGTGATCCTGGTGGACATTTAAAAAAATTACCTCTCATGAACATTTTATGTCACTTGTGGTGGAGGGTTAGTAGCAGGGTCAGGGTACGTTCCAGAGTGAAGGTACTGAGACAGTTACCCACAAGTAAGTCACCTGAGCAAATCACACCCAACTTTGAACACAGTGTAATTTCCCTCCCTTTTCAGGCTCAGGGAATAATAATTGCTGATGTAAACTGAACTCATGTGCCTGGCTCCAAGTACTTTACATGTGCTAGTTCACTTGACCCCCACAACCATAAGAAACAAATGATTATCATCATCTTGGAGTTGAGGAGACTGAGACGGGGGTAAGTGTGGTCTTTGTCTGGCAGGGCCATGTTCTGCACCTCGCACAAGCCATTTCCTCCTTCTGAAATGCTCATGCCCTTATTCTTCGAGGGCCAAGTCCCCTTTCAGGTCTCAGCCCCTTCTTTATTCCCTTCATAGCACTTACTACAAATTTTATTTTTTTTCCTATTTGTTTTTATTGTCTTTCTCACTAGAACCTAAGTTCCATTAAGGCAGAGACCATGCGAGTCTTGTTCATCTTCCTATTCCTAGTGCCTTGCAGTCTAGCATACAGTAGTTATTCACTGAATGTTGGTGAGTAAATTGACATCGACTTGATAGTTCATTATTCCCTAATCTTTGCACTATATAAACAGCAAGTAGATATATCCCATGTAAGCATTACTGACTCAGGCTGGTCCCCAGCAGCAAGCTTCTTTTTTTATATATTCCTAGAGGTTTTACAACAATGAGAAGTTTCTGGGAGAAGGCATATAAGCCTAGCAAGGCAAAAGATAAACACACTCAGTATGATAAAAAGCCAACTGGAACTGGTATACACCAAAAATGCACCAGTGCGTGTTGTTGGAAAAACATTTATTGCAATTCAGTGTCAAAAAGTTTTACAAAAATATGCCACTGTCTGGTACAAACTATAAAAAAGTCAGTTCATCATGCAAGAAAAGGGTGCAAATAATTTATACAGATGGACTCAGCTCACACAATATTAAATGAACATCTTTGCATGTAATTGATCTAACCTTATACTTTTAGTTACAATGTTCAACCCCCTGTACTATTTGTCATTAAAAAAGAAAAATGTCTAAGCTCAGGACATGGACTTGAATATAGCCCCTTGAGCCAGGGTGATTGGCACTTGGTAGAATAAAGATGGCGCCAAGAGTTCTCAAGTGTAGAATACTGCTTGGAGCCTTCTGCTTAACAGAATTAATTGTGTATCGTTAATTAAACAGACATTTCTATACTCGAAGACAGAAAAAGTCACGTTCAAACTCCAGAAGTAATGTAGCAGATGAAGTTTCAAGAAATTCAGAGTTTTGGAGCAGCCATCCATTTTTGGCCAAATGGAGCAGGGCCCAAGTTTTGAGAGGTTTTTCAGGAAGTTTTGTTTGCTGAGTTGCGTTCAAGGACACTTTGAAAAATGTCCAGCAGACAAAGACTTGAATATCATGGTTCCTTGCTCCTTGTTGTCTCATGGAATAATCCCCTCCTTGCTTAGTAGAGATGAGGTTTAGCAGAGAGCAAACTTCCACGGGGACAGAGGTTCACGGGACGGGCTCCACAGCAGGTACCAGAGGCCAGGGAGATGGAAGAGGTGGATTAAATGTACCTCTTATTTAAGGAGAGAGGAAATGCCTGCTTGGTAATCATCAGAACTTCAGGTTCTAGAAGGCAAGCTGAATGCTCAGCTATTATCTGTCTTCAGGGCCACTTATATAATTAAAATGTAAGTACCCAGGGAAAGATGAATTTGTCAAAACACGCTGCTTCCTTTGTGGCCAGCAGGTTGCACTCACCAGAATGCTGCACTCACAACAAAGTTAGAGGTCTGTAAAAATTTTAAGTGGCTCCTGAATTTCTCCAGGAAGAACCAGGGACTTAAAATGTTTGGAAACGTAACAACCAGTTGCCTAACACTGGACCCTCATGCTTGCCTTCCTCAGTGAAGGTCTCGAGGAGAATCATGTTGGTTTCACGTGTCTCCAGCCACACAGAAAGGTGTGGGAGCAGGGCCACAAAGCCAAGGCCTCAGAATGTCCCAGGTTTATGGTGAGGTCTACCAGTGGGGAGTACCAGTGGAGCTAAGGCACAGGGAGGACCGGACTTCAACATCTCTAACCTCCCTTCCAGCACTAAAGTCTGGGGTAAGGCTCTCCTTCCTTTGAAAAACCATGAAGGGTTTACTTTCCTTAACAAAACAGAAGAAAGCATCTACAGAAAACGAATTTAGAGGGATTACAATCTTGTTTGTTGAAGACATCATGGGCCCAAGATATATCAAAGAGTCACGGGTCTGCATTTGCCCAGAGGTTCAGGGTATCTCTGAGGTCTGTTTAAACACGAATAGGATTGTAGGCCAGCATCCAGTCAGAGGGATGGTTCACAGACTCAGGGAGTTGGAAACAGATGAAAAAACACATCAAACAACAGACGTCGACACAGAAACTGATGATATAGTTTCGTTAGAAAAAAATTCACACATAAAATTACAGTTAAAAAAATTCACACATAAAATAGAGTATTCGCATAGCAAGACATTTTTTTTGCCCTATAGCCTGTGGCAGGAAAATATAAACTCAGGTGCATATTTTGATAAACTCTGTATTGAACGCTAAGGATGATATACCGTTGAATATGTCTTGAAATGACTGACCTTGAAATTCCAAACTCTTTCTCTTCGCCACAAAAACAACGGGAACCAGGAGCCTCTGGGTAACAGCAAGCTTGTCGCGAAAAAGTTTTTGACTCTACAAAGATGACAGCTGTGGCAGTAACGCAATACACACTCGTTGTCTTACCTCGCCACCGCCAAGCAAAGCCCGCACTTGAGGTTTGCAGTAGAAACTCAGCTCATCTAAAATATCTGCTCTGAGCCACTTCATTATAAAATTGATCATCGTGAGACAAACGTCACCGCACAACTGACACCTTGACATTTCTGCCACTGGCCCTCCCACGCGACTGGTCCATCTGCTCAAAGTAACAGCATTGAGTAATAATAACCCAGTCTAGTTAAGATGTCCTTACACTTTTTTCTGGATCTTGCTGTAAAGTGAACACACCTAAGCTTCGCAAATTCTCC
Organism: Murina feae; assembly: GCA_004026665.1. Taxonomy (NCBI): domain Eukaryota; kingdom Metazoa; phylum Chordata; class Mammalia; order Chiroptera; family Vespertilionidae; genus Murina; species Murina feae. The sequence goes on from PVJC01002645.1 coordinate 67,508, forward strand.
TCTCCTCAGATACTGTTCTTCGGTTTCAACAAGCTCTAGGCTCTTGCTCATAGACCTTTGAGTTGGACCAAATGATAACGTCCCTGTGGATTTGCTCACACTTCTCTGTACAAAACTCCTTCCTTTTTTGGAAATCCAAATTACTGCATATTTTACTCCACAGGATTGGGGTGTACAGCAAAGAGAGTAGAGTGGTCTATCTCTTCCAGCAATTTCCGTTGGCATGTCCCTTCTGGCTTTTAGACCAGCAGTTCTGAGACAGGAATTCCTTGTTGTTTTTTAGGTGGGGTTGTCCTAGGAGGGTTAGCCTAGACATTCTGTAGATGACAGGGCCCAGGGAACGCTAATGTTCTTCCTACCTCACTTCACTTCCAGGGGAGGCTCTGACCAGCTCCACTGCTACCAGCAGATGCTCTGTGACAGCTCTGCTCGTCCCCATTGCCCTCCACAGACCACAGCTTCAGAGAGATGCCATTTCTATTTCTTCCCCTCTCCCTCTGCACCTGCCATTTCCTTCTTCTCCTCCTCCACTGAAAGAACCAGATGTCGCTTTCTCTTTTTTTCCTTAAAAATTCCTCTTGACTATCACACACCACCTCCAGTGACACCAGAGGAGATGGGAGAGCCCACAGACACCATCAAGGCAAACATCTCAGAAAACCATAGCCCTGTCCCTTGTGGTAGGGGTTGCCTTGCATCCATGCACCTTGCCTTGAGCAAGCATGAGCACTGCGGACAGTCCCACCGAGGCTGGTTTGCCAGCTTTGTGCTGAGCGTCCAGAGCAGGGGACATTTCTGGGACTGCAATTCTGAAGGTGCCCAGGAGCTGCCACCTCCTTGATCACCATGAAGGGTCAGAGGTCACGAGTTGGTGGGAAGATGTGGAAGGCCATGAGCACCTAACCCTAAAATTATAGACAAAGGTCCCAAAGCTCTCACCTCGCATCTTTAAGAAAGCCGAAGACACTTGAGAAAAGCTGTCTGAATTTTTTTTAATTCCTCAGTGTAGATGCTGCATTCTCAATGTAACCTTGACTCGGCGGAGAGAGAACAAACACCTCTCAGCATTACAATGGTTTGTGGCACTCCAAAGCTCAATATCACCCAGTAAGATTTTGTTTAATATTTAATTTTTCTCATTAGGGAGAATTTAAATTCAATTTAATTTTTTCTTCTTGGAGGGTGATCATGAAAAAATTATTGAGAAACCCCAGTGTGGGCACAAACATTGCAAAGTGCGGAGCATCGACTAACAACCGGCTTCTCTCCCAGGCGCTGGCACTCAAGTTGTGTGTTGAGGGAAGGGCATGCGACAGCCCCGCGTCACTAGCTGGTTCCTGGGCTTGTTTCTGTACATGCCTAACCATCTTCCCCCTCTTCAGGTCACCCCAAGTTCAACCCCTAAGCATTCACTGACTCTCAGAGTGGATGTGAACCAAGTTCCTATTTTGCTTCACTTATTTTCCAAGCACATGCAGGGTGGCAACTTTATTTACAAGAAAAAAAAAAAAGGCAATGCAAATACAATGGCAAAATTATGTACATTATTGTAGAAAAGCAAAGTTCTATAAAAAGTAAAAAACAAAAACACTCCCCACACTATCCCAGGAATATCTGATAATGAAGTCACTACATCCTGAGATTTTTCTCCCACGTAGTTACCTATGGTATTGGCCAAGCAAGATCCCCTGGGGTACAAAGCATGTTTAGGACGAACTCTAAGCACCCCTGTTCCCTATTTGGATGGAACACCAGGCTTCATTTTATTATCCTGCAAGAAGCCCTCGCTCAGGTGACATTTAGACGTGGGGCATAATGAAAAGAAAGCTCCTCAGCTCATCACCCATCAAGAGCAAGGTTCCACTGACACGTCAAACCTGCTTCACAGGCCTTTATCAGCACTCTGGCTCCGGCCAGTCCAGAGATATAAGCTTACTCTTATCCGAGAAGATGCCCCAGGAAGCAGACATGCCAAGAAATTAAACAGCAGGGGGCGACTAAGTCTATCTTTTTTGTGATCGGACATCCTCTGGCATGGTTTTTAACTGGCCTTCTGTTGCCCTGAATGAGCTATGACACAAAAGGAGAAAAGGCTTGCATGTTTTGAGGTTGTTCTAGTAGAGAGGCAACTCTGAAGACTGCCCCCTTCACCTCCCAAGGAGCATCATGAGGATGGCCTCCAAGACCCCCTCCATTTTCAATCACTTTTTATCTGATGAGAAAACAAGACGCACAGACACTGCCTACTGGACGATGCACTGTCGGAGAGATCGCTGTATGCTTTCCGAGGTAGACTATTGTGTGATATCTTCATAAGATAAGGCCCTATGTATGTCCGTGGAGGGTTAAGAGGGGGGGAACTTCCGTTGCCTTTTCAAAGCTAACCCAAAATCAAAACCAAAGCCCAGGGATTTCTTATCTGCAGTTTTTCTTCTTTCTTTTTTAAACACATTTTCACATTGTAAACAAAGTGTGTTCTATCTTGTATTCGAGTTTTGCCCTCTTCTTCCGCATCTCTGAGGAACTCTATATATAGGAGTTCCCGCGACCATCAAGAGAATTCCATTTTCACCGATGACACGGAACTCCTGCCCTTATAGTCTTGCTGGCAAATCGTTAGGGAAAATAACATTTATTTACAGGATTTCTGCTTTTCCATACCAATTCTAATGAGAAGTCCATATTCTTAAGTTCCCAGCCAGCGACTGCGTTTCTCCCCTCCAATGTCCTCTCCGTGACTTATCTCAGAAGCTTTGAGCTAAAGTTTAAAATGTACACTATTTACAAATGAAGCATCCAAACTCTGTATCCCCAACATCCAATCAGTAGGGAGCCCTTCAGAAGTGCTGTCATGGGCTGTGATTCAGAACTTGAACAAGTTGATAAAGTCCTGGGGAGAGAGTGAAATGGAGCAGCTCTCGGGGTTATTGGCTGTGCACGGGTGGTCGGTGCCCTGCAAAGGAAAATCAAGGTCAGGTCTGAGTTCTCAGAAGCATCTCCTTGGCTTAGAGCACCATAAGGCATTGCCCAACTCAAAACAACATCCCTCTGCCAAGAATGCCATAAATTCTGCAAAAACTAAAGAGGTGTGTGTGTGCGCACGTGCGCACGCATACACATATGCACTTGTGTGCAGAGATGGGAGAATTGGAGGGTGGGTGGGTTGCAGAAAAAAATAAACCTCAGGCGGGGGTTAAGGAAATTATGGTCTTTGAAAGTTTTTTCCCCAGGGACAGAACTGGTTTATCTTCACCTTCGGCTGGAGGTGGCAATTAGGAAAGGAGTTGGCGTCGTAATGGCTGGTAGTATTGGCTCTTAGGGGCTGGGCAAGGGGTCTGTGGCTGCCACCTTCGAGGAAACATACCTTCCAGGAAAGAATGTGACAGTGTTTGCAAAGCTGTAGGGTGTCTCCATACTGCTCTTTCCGTGGGTAGCATCGCACAAGTTTAAAATACATCTTCTTCCAATCCAGCTGTCCTTTGTCCGACAGAATCAATCGCTTGCGGATCTGAATATCAAATAAAAGGCATTGCAGGAGAGTTCAGCAAGGAGAGGGCTTGTGGTTTTCTGGTTCTGAAAGTTCTGGTCCCACCCGCTTCCCTTCTTTTTCATCTCTATCCTACAATAGCTAGGGGGAAACAGCCAAGACAGAAAGAAGCTTCTGATAAACAGTAGCTTTTAATCAGTCTTTAAAGGAAACAGGTGGTTGGTGACATCTTTCTAGTGACCTTCACTAAACTGCATTTGGCCAGATAGTCAGCTGGTTAGAGCATCGTCCCAATAGGCCAGTGTTGGTTGTGGGTTTGATCTCTGGTCATGGCACATAAAAGGAACAACCAATGAGTGCATAAGTAGGTGAAACAATAAATCAGTGTTTCTCTCTCTCTCTCTTCCTCTCTCTCTAAATCAATAAATTAAAAAAATTAAAGTTTAGGTGATCTCAATGAACAATGTCAACCTTTTCTTTGCTCTAGCTTGAGTGATCATTTCCAGGGAGATGCAGTGACTGCCTGGCACAGTGGCTCTATTTTATATCTAAATATTACAGGCTTCATGAGCACAACTAGTTGACCTCGCACTTCTATATAAAGAAGTTGGAAAACAAGACTGAGGCAGCATGAGGCGGGGGAAGAGCCTAGAGTTGGCGTCAAGAGGCCCAAATTCAAATTCAAGGCCAGTTTCTTCAACTAGAGAACCCCTTCACTAATTTCGTTGTTACTTAGCCATTTGTGGCCCGAGTCTCCTCATTTGTTGAAAGTGGGCATCATGATATCTACCCTTCCTGGGACCATTAATATAAAATGAAATAACACCTGTAAGAGTACTTTAGCTGTAATCTACTCTAATAAAAGAGTAATATGCAAATTAACCATCACTCTGAGACACCTAAGTCATGCCCACCAGCCAAGCCATGCCCCCAGCCAATTAGAGCAGCTATATGCAAATTAACCCAGCCAAGATGGAGGCCAGCAGCCACGGAGCTAGAGCAAACAGGAGGCTTCCATTGCAACTGCCTGCCTAGGCTGGCTGGGCCTCTGCTCACAGCAACAATGTTTTAATTATAGAAGCCACGGAGCTGAAGCAAACAGGAGGCTTCGTTACCTGCCTAGGCCTCCACTCAAGATAACAAAGTTTCAATTATAGAAGATAAATAAACCCGAGAAACCTGATTCCAGCTAGCCTTGCTGGGACCTTGGGTCAAAGGGAGTTGTGGGCAGCCTGAAAACGGCCCTCAGCCCCTCACCCAGTCTGGCCACACCTCCATGGGGTGAGGGTCCCCACTGGTGGGCTTGGCCAGCTTGCAAACAGCCATCAGCCCTTCAGCCAGGCTGGACGTGCCAGCAGGTGGACATCTCCCAAGGGGTCCCAGACTGTGAGAGGGCACAGGCCGGGCTGAGGGACCCCCCCTCCCCTGAGTGCACAAATTTTTTGTGCACCAGGCCCCTAGTATATCATAAAAGTATAAGTTACTTTGTTATAGGAAAGAAGGACTGGGGTCAATTTGTGAATTTTTTTTTTTTTTTTTTTTAGAAAGTTGTAAAATGTGGATGGTTATGAAGGTGTGTTTTTTCCTCCATCAAAATAACCTAAAAAAATATCAAAATCTCACACACACAACTTAGAAAGTCCTCAGACTGTTGTTTTCCAGTCAAACCAGGAAGACCTGGAAGGTGCGCACTCATACTTGGAGCTTGAGAAGACGCCAAGGAAGCTTGAGGGTGAGGACAGAGGAGTGGGGAGAAGGAAGGAGTGTCCTCGGGGCCACACTGACCTGCCGCTCGGAGAAATGGTACAGGCAGAGCCTCTTCCACAGCAGCCGGTCCTCGCTGAGCGCGTGCAGGTTGGGGCCCACCTGGCCCAGGCTGACCAGGTCGCGCCCGTCGCTCAGCCTCTGCATGATGTTTAGTTGCAGGCACAAAGGCAGGTCGGTGAAGGTGAGGCCTTTGAAGGCAGGCTGCGGGGAGAAGGGTGATGTTAAGTCTTAGGGCGGAGAGCAGCAGGTCACCAGGTGACACCCCCAAAGATGCAGCTGCCCCCTCAGCCTCTATCTTGGTTTATTTTTTTTTTAATTTTAAAAATTTTTTAAAAATTAATTTCAGAGAGGAAGGGAGAGGGAAAGAGAGATAGAAACCTCAATGATGAGAGAGAATCATTGATTGGCTGCCTCCTGCACGCCCCACACTGGGGGATGGAGCCTGCAACCTGGGCATGTGCCCTTGACTGCAATCGAACCCAGGACCCTTCAGTCTGCAGGCCGACATTCTATGCACTGAACCAAACCAGGTAGGGCCAAGCTGGTTTACTGATCAGACATCAAAACAGCAATTCTCCCTGTGCTAAGCACGGACACAGGGCCCATGGCTGAGACCACAAAGAAGACCCTGGGCCGGCTGGAGCTGAATGGCGCCAGGAGGTTTTCCTGCTTCACAGAGCCTCATCTGTTGACTCAGGATTTCCCCAGCAGCACATGTTGGCTTCTCCTGCTTTAGTCAATTCACTCAATTATGAGATTCGCTACCTTCTGTAAGAGCTCACTGTCCTGGACACCCCCTGCCCGCCACCCCAGCTTCCTACCTCACTGGCCCCTGGTGACCACCGACCCCCCACCCCCAGCAGGTTTGCTCGCCGGCACCCAAACATGCTGCTCATGAGACCCTCGCTCCCCTTGCCCTCCCTCTCTGCCTATGGCTCCCCTCGCCCTCCCTCTCTGCCTATGGCTCCCCTCGCCCTCCCTCTCTGCCTATGGCTCCCCTCGCCCTCCCTCTCTGCCTATGGCTTCCCTCGCCCTCCCTCTCTGCCTATCGCTCCCCTCGCCCTCCCTCTCTGCCTATCGCTCCCCTTGCTCTCCCTTTCTGCCCATCCAAATGGTACGCTCCTCCGAAAGGCCTTCCTGGCCCTTCCAACTCCCTCAGGCCTTATTCTCTGCATCTCCCCAGAATCCCTACGATCTCTTTCAGGGGCTCTGGGCTGCAAGCCCCCTTTATTTTTATAATGCAACCTTTTATCAAAGGAAGCTGGGATACGACATTGCTGTTAGTATGTAAGCTCCAAGGAGGCAGGAAGTTTGATCCTTTTTTCTTTGCTGTGTCCCCAATGCCTAGAAGAGCGCCTAGCATACAGTCGGCACTCAATAAATATTTGTGGGATGAATGACACCGAATCATTAAATAGGTCAACAACAGCAAAATGACTCTGCACTGGTATGTGTGTGTGCTTGTGTGTGCACTCGCTGTGAAAATGGCACCCACAACCCTGGTAGCCTAAATGCCATCAGCCACAGAGGCGTCTCTATTCAAACCCAGGGCCCACGGAACATTTTGGAAACTGTTTGTCTGTGGATAATGCCTTGGTAATCGATCACGAGCTTCTCAACTATATTCCTGAATATAAGCCCTTTGTTTGTTTAAGCCCTTCGTTGCTTAAGGATGAGTTGGTGTTATCCCACCCAGACACCCATCCCTGAAGCCAGGGTCTAACTTAGTATTCTTTGCAGACTAGCCCAGCACACGCAACACTTTTTGAGGGCTTACTATGGGCTGGGCCTGGGGGTGCTGCAATGGCTCATTAGGCAGGTGAGAGACCCAGAAACAAGCAAATACTTCTAGAACCTGTTAAATGCCACCTAGGAGGCATGCAGAAAGTGCTCTGCGAGCCATCTCTACACAGACAGTCCTCAGTATTTGCTGACAGGTCTTGAGCGTCACCTGGATGCAGCCATCTGGATAAGAAGTCGGCACACATCACCTGAGGCTGTGGCTCTTGGTTCCTGGGTGGGCTTTCTGAGTGTGCACTATTGACATTTTTAGCTCAGTATTCTGTCACCTCTGCTGGTCACAGGAAAAAAAGTACAGACTGAAGAAACCCTTCCTTAGCTCAGGGGAAAATATCCTGCGAATGGGTATCGAGTTTCCTTCTCAAATTTCTAGGGAGCTAGACTCCATAGGCAGCACATCGAAGCCCGACCATGCAGGATTCCTGAGGGACATGCAATTAGCAAGCCCATCCTGTGTCCCCTGCAAAGCAGGACAGGCATGTAGGGAAGGGGGCAGCGGTGGGGGACCCGGAAGGATGGCCTATGAAGAGGTATGGGAACTGACATGGGAGGGACACGGGATGGACATGCATCAGATCTGGGTCCCAAGTACCTCGGGAAGTCTGGGTCTCAGACTGCCCATGTTCAAAATGAATTGGTCTAGTGACCAATTTGAATTGGTCCAACGAGCTCAGATCTGGAGCCGTTCCAGCCTAACTCATCACAAGCGTCTATGATTTGGCAATTTTTATTGCTCAGGCTGTGGGGTTGAACTTTCAATTGTTTGTAAAATTCAGGGCTTTGCTGGGCTGCAGAAGGCCCGAGACCTATTATCATCTGCCGCTGATCATGTGAGCTAATAAAACTGCCAGGAGTTTTCTTTTTGTTCTCAGCACTTCAAAGCATCTACTTTTTTGGTTAAAACTCCCAGGCCAATTATTATATGAACTCCTATAAAAGCCCGCTTGGCAGACTTCACCCTCAAATTTTCAAACCTGAACTTTTCCAAAATTCTTGCACAGACCCCATGCTGAGTCCTTACTCCTGATATGTGGTTAACTGCTTGTGTGCCTTTTTCTTCTTGAATATAAACATTTAAGAGAAAAACAAGTTATTCTTGCTCCTTTGATCAAGCATTTAGCTAAAATCCTTTATGCTCTCCCTGCTCACAGGCTTCAAAACCCTGACTCGCTCACAGCACTCGGTGATTCTATTTAATCCCCCTCCCCCAACCCAGTTCTTTTCATTTCTCATCCTTTATTATACTAACTAGAGGCCTGGTACACGAAATTCGTACATGGAGTGGGAGTGGGGGGTGGGGGTAGTGTCCCTCAGCCCAACATGCACCCTTTCCAATCTGGGACCTCTTGAGGGATGTCCGACTGCCCGTTTAGGCCCGATCCCACCGGGCAGTCGGACATCCTTTTCACAATCCAGGACTGCTGGCTCCTGACCTCTTGCCTGCCAATTGCCCCTAACCACTCCCCTGCCAGCCTGGTCAACCTAACTGCTCCTGTGCCAGCCCCTAACTTCCCTCCCCCTGACAGGATGGTCAACCCAACTGCCCTCTCCTGCAGGCCTGGGCCCCCCCAACTGTCCTCCCCTGCAGGCCTGGGTCTCCCCCAACTGCCCTCCCCTTCAGGCCTGGGTCCCTCCCAACTGCCCTCCCTTGCTGGCCATCTTGTGGTGGCCATCTTTGACCACATGGGGGCAGCCATCTTGTGATGGTCAATATGCATATTATTCTTTTATTAGATAGGACTAGTTTGCTAATAAAAAACCCCGACTCCATAGAGTTAGATATGAAATTTTTATGGACAAGAAGATACTGATAGAACTTTGACAACTAGGAAGCAATTCATATAAATGTCACCTGTTAATACTTTCATGTAATAAAGTACTTTTCTTTGGTCCAAACTGTTAAAAAGTAAGCTTTTTAAATACAGTCCAGACTGCAGTAATTAAACCCCTTCTCTCTCTCCTTGCTCGCTCTCTATCTATCTATTTGCATGAAAAGCTCCTCAGGACTCTGAGGGTTTCCTGCTCAAAATCTTGCAGGTCATAGCCATGGAGGGTCAAGAAGGAGGGCCCAAGGGAGGAGAAGCATCAGGTAAAAGCACAGCCTCTGCAGACAGGTCTGGGCTCAATCCCCACGCTCTGTGGTAAATGTAGTGAGATCCCGGCCAGGTTATTCCTAACTTAGCTATTATGATGACTCCTACTTACGGTTAGTTATTCACTAGATGGGTAAAATACAGACAGGGTGGGGTGAAAGTGGGTTTACACTTGTTCATAAAGAACAGTGGTTCTCAACCTGTGGGTCGAGACCCCTTTGGGGGTCGAATGACCCTTTCACAGGGGTCACCTAAATACATCCTGCATATAAGATATTTACATTACGATTCATAACAGTAGTAACATTACAGTTATGAAGTAGCATGATTGGGTCACAACATGAGGAACTGTATTAAAGGGCCGCAGCATTAGGAAGGTTGAGAACCATTGATATAGAAAGTAATACAATCTAAACTAACAAAAGCGAAATATTAAAATTAACCGTTTCTCCGAGACAGGGTAAGCCACGCCCACCAGCCAATCAGAGCGGCTGTATGCAAATTAGCCCGGCCAACATGGCGGCCGCCACTCACGGACCTGAGTAAACAGCCCTTTCCATTGCGGCAGGAGCGAAAGTGAAGCTGAGCCCTTCAGCTCAGCTCCAATTAAACTGCCTCTAGCAAAACACAGCTTTTTGAAACAATGTAACAATCATAGAATCCTCCGGAGCTGAAGGAAAGAGCAGCTCCGGCCTAACCAGTAAAAGTAACAATTGTTTCATTATAGACGCT
>PVJC01002646.1:0-77254 GCA_004026665.1 Murina feae
GGCCTGCAAAGTTTCTGTTGAGAAATCAGCTGACAGTCGTATGGGTGCCCCCTTGTAGGTAACTAACTTCTTTTCTCTTGCAGCTTTTAAGATTCTCTCCTTGTCTTTTGCTCTTGGCATTTTAATTATGATATGTCTTGGTGTGGTCCTCTTTCGGTTCCTTTTGCTTTAGATGCTTTAATTTTATAGATAGAGAGGTAGAACTCTGGTACTTTATTACTAGCAACTAATTTCATTCAACTCATCTCACAAATGATTGTAATAACAGTGGGTAGTGACACCACAGTTGATCTGCTTCTGACTCCATTAAAACTAAATATATCTGTTAATATGTTTCTCCATGATTCTCTTCAGTTTAAAAAACCATAGTATAACAATTGTCTTCTGTGCTGTATATGTGGGGAGGATAAAATAACATAACAGATGTGCTGTGAGAGGTCCAGTATAAATCTGAAATCTAGATTATAATCTTCTCAAAAGCATGGACTATTTTTATTCATTTTTGCATAATAAGAGCACATTGCGTAGCATATAGTAGGCAATGTTTGTGGAATGGATCCCAGAAATGGTGAACTAAAAAGTGGGTCATATCTATGAGAAAGTTTCAGATTAGTAGAATTTTCTTACATGAATATTTTTCATTGTCTGAAATCTGTATATTTTCACTGAAAATTTCCCACTTTTTCATCTTCATCTCACTTCTCAGCTGCATTACAGCCATAATTCCTCAAATTTATTATGTTCTATCATGGCTTTCCCCCCAATACCAGTGATATCCTGCAAGACTTTTATTATTTACTAGAGGCCTGGTGCATGAAATTTATGCATGGGGGGGGAGGGGACTGCCCGCCGTGCACCCTCTCCAATCCAGGACATACCTCTCACAATCCGGGACTACTGGCTCCTAACTGCTCAGCTGCCTGCCCGATCGCCCCTAACTGCCCCCCCGCCCCCGCCGGCCTGGTCACCCCTAACTTCCTCCCCCACCGGCTTGGTCACCTCTTACTGCCCCCTACCCCCTGCCAGCCAGGTCACCCCTAACTGCCCCTGCTGCTCACCTGGTCGCCCCACACAGCCCACTGCTCAGTCGTTTGGTTGGCCCTCACTAACCTCCCTGCCGGCCTGGTCACTCCACACAGCTGTTAGGTCATCCATTCGGTTGTTTTCCACTTGCAACAGTCACTTAAGCTTTTATGTGTGTAGATTTTTTGTGGTTAAGCTCAAATACTGCATTCTTTGTGAAGTTTCTCTTGCCTATCTTTAATTCCTGAGTTTAGGCATTTCTTTCTCTTGACTTCATTGCAGCTTATACACCGCTTCATGGCACAGAGTGGATATTGCTGAATGAATACATGCCCACCTTTGGGACTTGGTAGAATGTCACAGAACCATGCAGGGCCTGGAACTTCAGAGATAAATTATCTGAATCAAGAAATTGAGAGGCATGTTGTTTTTGCTGACTTATAGGATATACATGCATGATGCAAGAAGGGCAGTTAGATCTTCTATAATGTAACCCTGCCTACCCTTCTTCTTCAGCCTCATCTTTCATCCCACTTTCTCCTTAGTCTCAGTCCCTTTACTTAAACATTAGCCAGCTATTTATGGTTTCCCAAACTTTTCATGCTATTTTACTCCTTGAAGTCTTTCCTCAGGCAGCTATTTATGTCTGAAACATTCTTTTCCTCTCACCTATCCACATAGTAAACAAACATATTCTCATCTTCCAAGGTCCAGCTTAGCTGTCACTTTCTGTAATGAATCCATTGAAATTAGAATTAACTGATCTTTCCTTTTCCCTTGTGTACTGCACATTATATCTGTAACTACTCAGTTATTACATGTCTTTGATATTTGTCTTTTCCTACTAAAATTTGTTAAACATAGGCAGCTGTGCTTTTATTAACTTTAGTATTTTAGCATCAATTATAGTGTTAAGTTCTAGACACTCAGCAGGTTTATTAAGTAAGCTACATACACACACGATAAATATAAAAATATAATATACTAGGTGCACAATATATTGAGTCCCTCAGCTCAGCCTATTCCTGCCCAACCTTTGGCCTGCAGCCTGCCACCCACCCATAGCCGCCCGCCCACCCCACACACACCACCGCCACCCGCACATGGTGCCCCACCCACACACACACAGCACCCACCACCCGGCCCTTCGGCTCTGCCCACCCACCCACAGCACCCGCCACCCGGCCCATCGGCTCCGCCCACCCACCCACAGCACCCGCCACCCGGCCCATCAGCTCCGCCCACTCACCCACAGCACCCGCCACCTGGCCCATCGGCTCCGCCCACCCACACACAACACCCGCCACCCGGCCTCCATCTTGGCTGGGCTAATTTGCATACAGCCACTCTGATTGGCTGGTGGGCGTGGCTTACCCCATCCCGAAGAAACGGTTAATTTTACTATTTCACTTTTATTAGTTTAGATGAAAAATCACATTATAAAATGTTATTTCATAAAGATGCTAATTAAATTATCACTTGCATATATTTTTTAGTTCAAAGTTCACATTTCATTGGTGAAGTCTTTCTGTATTTATGGATAAATATAGGATGAGATTCTGATTTTTTTAATTCAATTATACAATTAAAAATATTAATTAAATATTCTCTAAGGGTACCTATAATTATTTGGAAAAATATGAAACATATATAATCTGCTGAGACAGAAGATTCTGTATAGTTCTGAGATGATTCTTGACAATCTAACAAAAAATTCATTTCCCATACCATAATTAGATGAATGGCCAACTATACAGTCAATTGTTGGATTTGAAAGACTGGCACATACTTAAGAAAATCATTGCATTGTACATATTTTAGAGACCTGATTCAGTTCAATATTGTTTTATTGGTTTTAATTTTGCTCATGTTGAATTCTCTTTTTAAAATTCTGAGTACTATTGTGATGAAATCAAGTGATGAAATCTTGTTTAAATGTTTTCTTTTACACATAGATTTTATCTTTGTTAGCAGGCTAAGAGGTCTCATGATTTACCATAGTCAGATTACCAATCAATTTTATGTGTATATTTTTAAATTTGCCAGTTTAACTTTTGGTTAGTTATGAGAAGTTTTAAGACATCAATAATAACTGTCCATTTACATTATGTATCACTTTGAACTTAGTTGTCACACTCCCAGTCACATTCCCAGTGTTAACCCAGAGCCATAACACATACCTAGCATCTGGATATCAGTTCATTCTGGGGAAAAGTCAGCTGAGAGCCACTGCGTTAGAAAGAAGATGGGCAAAGTGATACGAGAATAGGAAAAACAGAGCCAGGAAAGGATGGAAACTGCATGGGATTCGTTGGTGAAAGTCCTCATAACTTTCTCTTAATCTTCATACTAAAATGCCATTTTAGATTAATATTTTAACCAATTTACTGTAATTACCACATTAAGTCATTAAGTTCACGGGTTCATTTCAAATGTTTATGGTTAATGTGACATGGAAATTGGTTCTTTCAAGTGCTTTCATTTTCTTTCTCCTTTTTCCCCCTTTTTAACTCATAAATGGGACCTTACTGTCATATCACATATTTATATCATCTTTTTTTAAAGATTACATTTATGCACAGTATGGATTATCCAAAAATTAAATTAAAAAGGGGGCACTAAACAGTAACTCTGTTTTTATCTTAAAGCCCTAATGTATTGGAAAATAACGAGAGGTGAATTGGAAAATACACGAAAAGGTCATTATATAATATATTTTGATGAATTATAACCATTCTGTCTTAGATTTATTGCACTTTTTTTGATCCTTAGAAAATGGTAGCACTCACCACAAAACCTCAGTACATAAATTGCCAAGTGTGACTGAATTGCACATTCCTTTTAGAAGAACGTATTACTGGTAAGCCTTTTAGCCATAAGAAATGGTCAACATTCATAGACTTGAGGTGTAGTGTATTAAAAGAGAAAATTGGGAAGCTTTATTTTTAAGAAGAGGTAGTGTAGATCATTATGTTACTTCATCTATTAATGTTTATTATTTTTCTTTAGAAACTAAATTAGTGTAGGATTATAAAGTGGAGAAATCTATTGTTTGATAACATGATTCACTGCTCCCTTCTAGCAGTTTAGTTAAGAACTCAATGTAATAGTTAACCTAAATTAAGTAGCATTCATGTAATTGATTTGGTATGTTGCTGTTATTTTATTTTTGCAAATAACTGGTTAATGATGTAAAATTATTAAATATGACATCTGTTTTATGCTAAAAACAGATTATAATTATCTCGTTTTTAATCTTGGTTAGTATTTGAATTTAATTTTTTTTACATAGCTATAATTCTTATACTTGGACTTGTAGAAAATAGCTCGATATTATAGATTTGAGGGGGAGGGAATTTTGCTTTGCTCTCGTAAATTTGTAACATCGTGTTCTAAGAAATATAATTCTACTAATTTGCTGTCAAAAATAATTTTGAAATTTTTCATGTTTAATGACCTTTGTAAATTCTTTTAAAGTTAAAAAATGTGAAGTACACACTCATCATGAGAGGAATACAACTGCCCATGGCTTGTAGACAATTTGAATCTTAATTCTTATGTACTAGAACACCTCATTGACCCCCCTCGTCGTCAGGGAATGAGGCGTTTCTGAACATGCTATGTAATTTAAGCTTACTTCTTAAAGTACTGAATCACAAAAATAGACATGAAGACTGGTTGTATTGCTTACTTTCCCTCTGAAATAAATAGTACATTTCATACTTGAAATTTTATGCTTCAAACCATCATCTTGAATGAGAATTACATTGTGTGGTTGTAATTTATATGTGATAGGTAATAAAACATTAAAAGGGGAAAAATGTGAAGTGCATCAGTTATTATCTAACTGGCCCTTGATGACATATATGTCCATAATACATCAATAATGTAAAAGGTGCTTAAAGTTATATACATAATTAGGCAGGTCATATAATTATTTTTCTGGCTAAAATCCTAAAATCTTCATTCAGGCCAAAAGGTTTCAAAATTTGCTTTATTTAAAAAATTATAGCATCATGCCTCTATTTTTATTGCATATCATTACTTCTTTCTATCATAGTGATCCTTTAAAGAACAACTCAACTGCAGTGTGATAATGTCAGGCAATCCACAGAAAAGAAACGTTATAATTAGTGACAGGAAACTGCTAACATCAGATTGACAACCAAAGATAAGTTGAACATTCTGCCTTCCCATTAGACATCCTGAGGAAATTAGTGTTAATAGTTGTTGGGATCAGAGGGGCTTTGCAGTAGTTCTGTTAACATTTGACATAGGTATTTATTTCTAAAAATCACCATGCTTTGCAAATTATACCAAAAACAAACATCAGGGTTTATGGAAAAAATAGAACTTGGGGTACCACACTCAAAAACTTCATTAAGTGAAACATTTAAAAAAGATAGGAACCTTAAAAAAGCATGTATAAATGTTAAGCGGTTAAGAAATATATAAATATTTATACAGCATTTATACAAATAAATATTGTTCTTTGCTTTGAAAAGCCTGAAATTTGCTTATGGAAGTGAACATAAATGTGGCAGCTTATTATAGTGAAGTGGTCAAAGGAGGGTATTCTGAAATCAGAAGGAAAGTTGTAACACAAGATGTGGATGGGTGTGACCAACTGACTGTATACAGATGTAGTGAGTGAGGGAGCTAGCAGATGTTTGAGGTGCGTTCATATTTACATTTTGCGTATTCATTAACTTGCTTCAGGTGAATATGATTTTCTGTATTCATCTGGTATTTCTCACAGACAAAATCACAGCAAAATTTACTTAATGCTCAAATTGTTCCCTAATGTGTCAATTATATTGGAAGAAATATGCAGTTTCAAAGCAAGGTATTAATATCAGCACTGACTTATAGGTGAGGGTAAGGAAATCACTTTAGTTTGGAGAGACTACTACTTTTTATAGTAGTCTTTAAAATAGATAAGTATTCTGATGCATAGAGATTCCTTGCAACAAATATTTACTAAGCATCTTCTAGTTGCCATACACTTTCTAAATATTTAGGATACAGCAGTGAATAAGTTACTTTCTCCACTTTGAAACTAATCGCCTATATAATAAAGAGCTAATATGCTAATTAGACTGAACAGCAACACTACCGTCCAGACAATCTTCCAGACAAAGCCGGGGCTGTGAGGGCCAGTCGAGGCAGCCGGGGCTACAAGGGCCAACTGAGGCTGAGAGGGCCAGCCAGGCCTGTGAAGGACTGTGAGGGCTGAGCCCCTTGCACATATTTTGTGCATTGGGCCTCTAGGGTTACTATAAAGAATTGGTTGTCAAGAGTTGGTTTTAAGAGATAAAATTGGGTAGAAATAGAAGGATCATACCTCAACATAATAAAAGCCATATATGACAAACCCACAGCCAACATCATACTCAATGGGCAAAAACTAAAACCATTTCCCCTTAGAACAGGAACAAGACAGGGATGCCCACTCTCACCACTCCTGTTTGACATAGTACTGGAAGTATTAACCATCATGATTAGACAAGAAGAAGAAATAAAAGGCATCCAAATTGGAAAAGAAGAAGTAAAACTGTCCTTATTTGCAGATGACATGATAGTGTACATAAAAACCCTAAAGACTCTGTTAAAAAACTATTAGACTTAATAAATGAATTCAGCAATGTAGCAGAATACAAAATTAATGCTAAGAAATCTATGGCATTTCTATACACCAATAGTGAACTTATAGAGAGACTAAAGAAGCAATCTCATTTACCATTGACACCACAAAAATTAAGATATCTAGGAATAAACTTAACTAAAGCGGTAAAAGACCTCTACTAAGAAAACTACAGAATGTTGAAAAAAGAGATAGAGGAAGACATAAACAGATGGAAGAACATACCATGTTCATGGATTGGTAGAATCAACATCATTAAAATGTCCATACTACCCAAAGCAATCTATAAATTCAATGCACTTCCCATTAAAATACCAACAGCATATTTCACAGACCTAGAACAAACTTTCCAAAAATTCATCTGGAATAAAAAAAGACCCTGAATAGCTGCAGCGATCCTGAGAAAGAACAAAGTGGGTGGGATCTCCATACCAGATATCAAGCTATATTACAAGCCACAGTGCTCAAAACTGCCTGGTACTGGCACAAGAACAGACATATAATCAATGGAATAGAATAGAGAACCCAAAAATCGACCCAAACCAATATGCTCAATTAATATTTGACAAAGAAGACAAGAACATACAATGGAGTCAAGACAGTCTCTTCAATAAATGGTGTTGGGAAAATTGGACAGATATATGCAAAAAAAATGAAACTAGACCATCAACTTACACCATACACAAAAATAAACTCAAAATGGATAAAGGACTTAAATGTAAGATGGGAAGCCATAAAAATACTAGAGGAATTTAAAGACAACAAAATCGCAGACATATGCCAAAGCAATTTTTTCACCGATACAGCTCCTAGGGCATTGGAAACTAAAGAGAAGATAAACAAATGGGACTACATCAAAAGAAAAAGCTTCTTCACAGCAAAAGAAACCAACAAAACAATAAGACCCACTACATGGGAGAACATATTTGCCAATGTTATCTCCGATAAGGGTTTAATCTCCAACATTTATAGGGAACTCATACAACTTAACAAAAGGAAGATAAACAATCCAATCAAAAAATGGGCAAAGGACCTACAAAGACACTTTTCAAAACAGGACATTCAGAAAGCCAAGAGACATATGAAAACATGCTCAAAGTCACTACTCATCCGAGAGATGCAAATCAAAATAACAATGAGGTATCATCTCACACCGTCAGAATGGCTATCATCAACAAATCAACAAACAGGCAAGTGCTAGAGAGGATGCAGAGAAATAGGAACTCTCCTGCACTGCTGGTAGGAATGCAGACTGGTGCAACCACTATGGAAGACAGTATGGAGTTTCCTCAAAAAATTAAAAATGGAACTCCCATTTGACCCTGCAATCCCACTTCTGGGAATATATCCCAAGAAACCAGAAACACCAATCAGAAAGGATATATGCACCTCTATGTTCATAGCAGCACAATTTACCTACCATAGCTAAGATTTGGAAACAGCCTAAGTGCCCATCAGCAGATGAGTGGATTAGAAAACTGTGGTAAATCTACACAATGGAATACTGTGCTGCTGTAAAAAAGAAGGAATTCTTACCATTTGCAGCAGCATGGATGGAACTGGAGAGCATTATGCTAAGAGAAATAAGCTAGTCAATGAAAGAAAAATACCACATGATCTCACTTATTTATGGATAATAAAGACCATTATAAATTGATAAACATAAACAGATACAGAGGCAGAACAGCATTGAACAGACTGACAAACTACAGCTGGAAGGCTCGGGAGGGTTGTGGGGGGAGTTCAGAGATCAACTGAAGGACTTGTATACATGCATATAAGCATAATCAATGGACACAAGATACTGGGGGGTAGAGGAGGAGGGGGGAAGGTCGAGGGGAGAAAATGGAGACTTATTTAACACTCTTTGTAATACTTTAAGCAATAAAACAAAATTTTTAAAAAAACAGACACTATAGAAATGGATCCATTCATATATTAAAGGTCTTTCAGGCCAAGGAGTATGAAGATAAATGAATCTCCCACATTGAAAAAAAAAAAAGAGGTAACATTGGACAGATGTGTGAGAAAGGAAGTATAGCAAGGAGTCTACTAGGCAACGAGGGTTTTCTCTAACCTCTCAAATTACATACTTTTACAAGATTTTCTAGGTCCTGTGTAACTCAAGATTCCAATATTCACAGAAAAAAATTATCTCCAGAGGTTACATCCCAAGTGCCCATCAGTAGATGAGTAGATAAAAAGAAAACCAAACTGGTATATATACACCCTGGAATACTATGCAGCAGTAAAAAAGAAGGATCTCTTACCCTTTGAGACAGCATGGAGGGACCTGGAGAGTATTATGCTAAGCGAAATAAGCCAGTCAGAGAAAGACAAGTATCACACAATTTCACTCATATGTGGAATCTAAAGAACAAAATAATTTACTTCCTAAATATCTTTTAAGTTTTTCCTTCTACTCAGTCTCCGTTAGTTTCTCTGCAATTATAAGCTGTTACATTTCCTGGTTAGACTACAGCAGTTTTCTAACTGATCTTCTCACATACTCTTTGGCCTTTTTCTCTGTTATAGCCAGCCATTCTCCTTGTATATGTAATTTCTCAATCATGTCACCTTCCCTATTTCTGAGTTTAAATCCTTCAAGTGGCTTCCCATTACTCTGAAAGGAAAACCTCCAAATTGTAATGGCCTATAAAGCACTTCATGATTTGGGCACTACCTTTTTCTTGCTCTGTTCTCTACAATTTTTCATAATGTACCATACCACCTTTTAACTTCTGTTTTTGAATGATGTGAGAAAGATGAAAAAATTGATAACAAGATAAACTGAGTTGGCAGGCATCAGATCTGGTAGCAGAAGGAGGCAGACAAAAGATTAAATAGTGGGCAAGTTAAAATAGTTATCTAAATATGAATGTGTGTTTAACCCATGGGTTTCTGTGGCCTGTAGAGCAAGGGCATTATGAATGACACATAGTAAAGACTGAATTCTATTGTGTTCCTCTAATTAGTATTGATATTTGGTTGGTTGGTTTGCTTGCTTGCTTGCTTGTCTGTTCTAGTTAACTTCGCTGAACTCAACTATAGACAGAAGTTTCAGTTTTGTTATTTTAGCCTTGGCCTGGCTGCTTGGAATCACTCACATATGTGTAATTTAGGGATCAGAGATGTGTGTAGAAAGAATATGTAGAATTTGGTGCTTCTGTTCTTTCTGTGATTTACTCACTAGTTTTCAGCTGTTGTGGTTATGTCAAAGTCTGTCCTTTGTTTCAGTAAGCGAGTAAGGTTTTCTGTCTAGGTTTTATTTACCTGAACCAAATGGGTCCTGCTTTCTGGCTATAAGCTATTTTTAAAAATGGAAAGTCACCTCATGCTGTACTCTCTCCTAAGTACTGACTCCCTTCTCCCCATCCCTAGCACCATCACCACCCCATTGCTATTTCTGCTTTCTGCCTTCAAGTAGTTGCTTTTTATACTTTGTCTATTGTTTATAGTTGTTCTTGGTGAGAGAGTTGGTCTAGTAGGAACTACTTAGCCATTACAGAAAGTGGAACCCCCAAATACATTTGTACATTTTCTTCGTTTGTTTACTTGATAGTCTTTATGAGAAAAGCAAGTGATAGTTTTTTAAAGAATTTTAGAGCTTTCTGTATATGTTTTAATAATGAAAGAAGTTGAAATTTATTTTTATGATTTATCCTCTTTTAAATAATAAAATGGTCCTGAATTAGACTGAAAATGTATTTACTTCGCCCTCTGGATAAGCTTCTCCCTATGGATAAGCTTCTCCCTCTAGATATTTGCTTCTGGGGGCAGCAAATACCTAAATCATTAGAAATGTCTTAAAACAAAGGAATTTGAAGAAATCAAACAGTAAAACCTTCATTTCATCAAAATGTTGCTTCTTTGACCTAGATCCTAGAGAGACAGCAGTAAGCTTCACAGTTATTAATCCTATGGAACTAACATTTTGGAGATACCTAGATAGATAATACGTATATGTCATGTATCGATAAATGCTATAAAGAAAAAGAGTAGAAGAATGTGATGGGTTGGTAGACAGGTGTGGCATTATTTTAGATAGGTAGGTCAAGGGAAGCTATTTCTGAGGAAGTGACATTTGGTTAGAGATCTTCATGAGGTAAGGAAGGAGCCATGCAAGCAATCCTAGGGGAAAGTATCCCAGACACAAGGACAGTCAGTCCAAAAGCCTAAGGGAGGAATGAGATTGGCTTCTTTGAGAAATCAAAGAACCAAAGGCTCAGTTCAAAACTGAAGGAACAAGGAGAATGGCAGGAGATGAAGTTTGAGGGGTGGTAGTTAGCCAGGAGCTGTGTGTTGTAGGATTTTGAGCAGGGAGAATGATTGGCTTAATTTTTACAAAGATCACACCCCTCAATAGAGTGGGGAATGCATTAGAACAAAGAGTGAAGCAGGGAAGATATCAGTTAGGAGACCTTTGCTTTCAGTCTAGGTGAATTATGGTGGTGACTTGGACAAAAGCAGTAACAGAGATGGGGAAATTCAGATTCAGAATTTTTTTTATTTTTTTTTTTGCAGATATATCTAACATGATGATGGATTAGATATGGGATGTTAGAGCAGGAGCAACTGTATGAATGATGGTACTGTTTGCTGAGATGAAAAAGACTGGGAAAGGATTGATTTGGATGGGGGGAAATTAAGAATTTGATTTTGGACACACTAAGAATTTTGGATATACAGAAGGAGATATGTCAGGCAGGCAGCAGGCCATATTAGTCTGGGACTCCAGGGTGAAAGCTTGAGAGCTCCCTTGGAGTTGGAGATACAAATTTGCAAAGCCTCTGTTAAAGCAGTGTGTTTGGAGGAGGTTACCTTGAAGAGGAGTGTAGGTATAGTTGAAAAGAAACCCTAGACCTGAACTCCCTAGCCCACCAACATTTAGATGTCAAGAAAAGGAAGAGAATCTGAAAAAACAGAAGGAGCTGCCAGTGGGTAGGATGAAAACCAGAAGAGTACAAATCTTAGAAGTCAAGTAAAGAAATTGTTTAAAGAATGAGGGAGTGACTGAGGAGAGGTCTGTAAGATGAAGGCTGAGGACTGACATTTAGTTTGAAAATCCGAAGGTCTGTGAGAGCTTTGATAAGTCTAGTTTCAGTGCAGGAAAGGCTATGAAAGCCTGATTGGGGTAGATTTATAAGAGATTAGGAGGAAGGAAATGAAGATGATTAAATATAAACAACCCTTTCCAGGAGTTTTAGTCCAGAAGAGGGAAGGGACAGAGTAAAGTTAAGGGTAGCTTTCTCAAGATGAGCAGCACTCCTTAAATTATTTTTAAATATCATTTACTAATTTTCAAAACTTTTATCCTGCAGCCCTTTGGTGCTGAAATTGTGTGTGTATGTGTCTTACATAGGAATCGATTTTGGAAATTAATATTGCAAATAACTTGGTTTGACAGTGCTTTCACCTAATATGTAACCAAGCTAGTTACATAGAATGAAGTAAAATTTAATCAAATTATAATAAAAATCTGAAGGGCTGTACTGTGCATGCTCTCTAAGTGACTTATTCTGTTGAAGACTCAGGAATTCTGTCATAACTAAATTTACTAAAAAATAGTTTAATATCTACTATCTGCTGAAAACTGTCTACAAAGTGCTAGATTTACAATAATGAATCAAAGAGACCTAATTTCTATATTCATGGAGTTTACAGACCTGTATTTTCTTAAGGTTATGTTAATGAGGTTAAAAGAAATACTACAGATAAGAAATTTGTTTTAAAGAGACTTTCTGTTAATTATATGCTAAAATGAAATGTATTTTAATTATTAAGCAAATGCCGTGATTTTAAATATTTTAATATGCTATTTTAGTCTAATATACTTATATACTATTTATACAAAGAGGCTTAAGTAAGAATCAACATGGTTTACATTAGGATTAAAAATAAGGTAGACAGTTCTTAACTTTGGCCACAATTAGAACCACTTGAGAAACTTTTAAAAAGTTACATGCTCCTCCCCAACCAATTAAATCACAATCTCTGGAGTTGAGGCCAAGCATTACTATTTTTTAAATAATGGAATTATTAAATAATGATTTAATGGAAACACAGAATAAAGTGCTTCTAAGTCCCTGAGAATGAATTGATAGCACTTAAGGATTAATTCTATCTGAAAATTAACAGAAAATATCAAATGTATTGGGTTATAGGTAATTTTTTAAACAAAGCATGCAAAGTTATTTGTAGGACCAAAGTTTTTTAGGTTCTTAATTTTAGGTAGAATAAATGAGAATTACTCTCCTCAGGCCATCCTCTAATCATTAAGAAAAAAATCAGCCCTAACTGGTTTGGCTCAGTGGATAGAGCGTCGGCCTGCAGACTGAAGGGTCCCAGGTTTGATTCCAGTCAAGGGCATGTACCTTGGTTGCAGGCACATCCCTAGTAGGGGTGTGCAGGAGGCAGCTGATCGATGTCTCTCTCATCAATGTTTCTAACTCTCTATCCCTCTCCCTTCCTCTCTGTAAAAAATCAATAAAATATATATTTTTTAAAAATCAGTAAAGTTAGTCACTTTCCCCTTTTAAAAGAATGAGGGAAGTGCTCGTCGTGCAGGTTGCTGCGGGTCCCGATGTCCTCATGCCTGTCTCGTGGGCTCGCCCCGGGAGTGCCTCCTTGACATAAAAGAATGAGGGAAGACTACTTGGACAATAATTTTTTATTTAAATACCTGTGGGCACAGCTGCTTGCCATCAGGAATTAAAAACTAAAAAGATAGTATAACTTATGTGGAAAGCATTGTAGGACTAAATATTTTTATAATTTATATTAAATAAGTACTAAAGCACAATACCCTTTTGTATTGAAATTTTAAATCCACAACAATATTCATTCTAGAATCAGTTCTCATTAAATTTTTTTTCTTTCTTTCACAGAAAATGCTTGGACAGAAGAGATGAGTACTATTTCCACTAAGGCCTAGAACTGCCTACTGTATAAGTAGTCCTGATCGGGCAATATACGAATGGCCCAAGGAAGCCACCAAATTGATTTTCAGGTTTTACATGACCTGCGACAAAAATTCCCTGAAGTACCTGAAGTTGTTGTGTCCAGGTGCATGTTACAGGTCAGTGTTCAATGATTTCTGAATTTATTAATACAAACCTGGTATTTTGTTAAACATTGGAAGAAAACTCTTTTATCTTCTTGTTGGCATTATTGTGCTATGATGAAAAGAGATGAGCTTTGGTGTCTTATAGTTATGTGGCCTTTAACAAGTTACTTACCGTATTTTCCGGCTAATAAGACGACTTTTTAACCCAGGAAAATCTTCTCAGAAGTCGAGACAAAACTACTGAAATGGTAGAAATGGTAGAGGGAGGGAGAAAGTAGAGGAAGTAGTTGGGTCACTTCTCTCACTAGCCTTCTCGTTATTTGAGAAGATTTTTGAGATTTTCCTGGGTTAAAAAGTCATCTGTAAAATGGACAATGCCTACCTTGTAAAGTAGATGTGAGGATGACTGAGATCTCAGTAAGCATTGGTACAGGGCTTACACTTACTATGAGCTTGCTTTACTTTTCCCTCCTATTTTACCAGGTCGAAATGTGAAAGTGAGAAAAATCATTACATAGAAGTCGAGACTCTTGGGTTCTAATCCTAAATAAGCACCCCAAGCATATTTGTTAAGTACTCTGCCTTCTTTGTACTTGGAGTTTTGTTATCTGTAAAAATGAAGGAATTGACTTGATAAATCCTAATAACCCAATTCTAAAGAAAAAAGTTTATATTTTTAAATTAATTTGTAAGTTTTCCAATTAATATCACTAAACAGCTAATAAATTTTTATATTTTTATTAGTATGCACAATTTCAGAAATCCATACTTCTAAATATTTAGTGACATTGTGCCTTCTCATTTGATTAAACTGGAAATCTGTCAAAACTCTTTTTCAGTTTGTTCAAATAGAGATAAAAGAGTTATTTGGATTTAAACATACTTACTCTTGACAAATTATTTTTAAAGTTTGAATTTGTGTGAAAATTTTAAAGACTCTGTTTTGTATTTGATATTAAGAGACTTCATTTTGTTTACATCCTTATTTCCTTCTTTTTAAATATTTTTATTGAATTCAGAGAGGAAGGAGGGAAGGAGGAGGGGGGGGAGAGAGAGAGAAAGAGAGAGAGATCATTGATGAGAGAGAATCATTGAACAGCTGCCTCCTGCACCCCCCACATTGGGGATTGAGCCCGAAACCCAGGCCTGTGCCCTGACTGGGAATCTAAGTATGACCTCCTGATTCATAGGTAGATGCTCAACCACTGAGCCACAACCAGCCGGGCCACCCTTACTACCTTTATTTGTACATGTAATTGGTGTGTGCCTGCCTTTACTCTAACCTTGTTTGGTATCTCCCATCCATCCTCCTCACTTTTGCCAAAGTGTCTTTCTAAATGCTGATTTTAGCACATATTTACCTGCTTAAACCTTGTTATTGTTCCTCATACCTTCAGAGTAAAGTTCACATCATGACTGGGGAATAACTAGGTCTGTGATCTGGAATTTGCCTTCTTCTGCAGCCTGATCTCTAGCCCAGTCTTTCCTCCTCACACCCTATGCTGTAGTCATCCTCTATTGGAATTCTCTGACTATGCCTAGCTCTTTAAATAATACAGTGTTGAAAATGTTTTAATACTATAATGCCCAAAGAGTAGATCTTGCATGTTCTCACCACACACACAAAAAAAGTTGACTCTCTGAAGTGGTGGTGGATGTGTTAAATAAATTGTGGTACTTTCACAATATATAAATACATGAAATCATTGCATTTTATATCTTTAAAAAATCATATTGTACAACCTGAATATGTACAATTTTTATTTGTTAATCATATGTCAGCAAAGTTGTGAGGAAATAAGTAAAAATAAAATTTAAAAACAAAAAATATGTTTTGGTAATAAACAGGTTTGAGTTCAAGTTTTGACAGTTACTAGGAATATTTAACTTCTCTGATCCTCATTTTTCTCAATTATACAATGGAAATAAAAAACTTCACAGAGTATTAAATATGATACTACAGGTAAAACAACTAGTAGGGGGCGTAATAAGGAGTCAGAAATTAAGGAAAGTATGAGGAGGAGCAGAGATAGTGGGGGAAGGTGTCTCCCCTAGAACCCAGGTACTTCTTCTTACCTTTTCAAATAGAATTTTATGATAAAATAAGACTGTGCAGAGAATGTTCCGTGAGCCACAGAAAAACACTATAGAATCTTCCATAAAGTTTTATAAGAGTTAATATTGAAAGAACTGTTTGAACACTTTCCCAATAGCACAGCTATAGAGATTTTTAAGTACCTTAAGTGGGACTAAAGCATAGAACCTTTTGTAGAATTATTTAAAATATTTTATGTTTTTATGTTTTTAGTTTTCAATTACAGTTGACATTCTAATTAAAATATTTTCAAAAAATAAAGAACTATATTACTCTTACAGTATGATCTTCAGGAGGTTGTATTAAGCTAAGAAAACAAAACAGATCAGTATATATAGATAAGAGCAGGGGGAATAAATATATACATGTTTATATATTTGCCCATGTTTGCATGAAGAAATGCTGGTAGGATTAAAAACACAATTAATAAAAAGACTGTTACCAATAGTGGGAAAGAGGAAACAAATCAGATACCACCTTCCCTGTGTTAATCTGATTTTACAAATCAAACCTTCCTACAACATGAACTCTGTTTTGCTTACCAGGTACCCATGAGGCAGACCATATACTCTTTTATATTCAGTTGTTAATCATTCTGGGCATCCCAGTAATGTGCTGTTTAGCTGATGTAACAAGAAATTTAATAAGAAAGAAACAGGGAGGGCAACTCGGGAGATGCAGCTAGAGTGTAAGTCTTCCCAAATGTGGAGAAATGATTTTAAATTGTAAAGTAAATTAAGCTACATCTAAATGTAGTATAAATATTATTTAGTGACAGCCTTTCTTTGGAAGCTGCTCTCCCTTTCTCAATTGTGTTGGTATCTGTCCTTTCTCTGGAGAGATCCTCTTTATAATGTACTGGTTTAGAACTTTTCTAGATGGAAAAAAACATACATAGTATACAAAATATGATAAATAGTTACAGGATCATGCCCCACTGGCATTTTTCTCCTTAAACATCATGCTTCTTAGGAGAACATAATGCTCTATCCTCTCTTGTCTTCTGGACTTTATTTACTGCTCAGATCCCTGTTTCTGGAACTACTCACATCACTGCCTTGTGCTCTGGAGTCTCTAAGATAGCTACATTATCAGTAGGTGTAGTTCATATCTTTAAAATTGATTGATGTTTGGTGATAAATCTTAGAATAGTATGAAAATATAGCATAGTTGGTACTTTTTAAACTGAATTTTTCACTAATTCTCTTAATATGATTGAATCTGTAAGTTTAAAATTGCTATTTCTTTTCAAAGTAATGCATTAAGTAATGTTCATTCTTTTTTTGTAAAACTTAGTATTTGAGTAGCATATCCTTAGTTGATGCCTTCTTAGATGACCTCCATCTGTAGTCTTTATCCATATTTCTGTTAAAACACTTACCATTCTGTATTACATTTGTGTACACATTAATCTCCTCCACTGGACTGTGAGATCTTTAAGAGTAGTGATTGTATTCCTTTCTACTTGCCTAATGGGTGCTCAGTAGATACTGGTTGAAGGAGTGAATGAATAAGAGCTTGAGAAGGATAATCATAATGTATACTTTGATTACTATCTATAATCTCCATGTCTGTACAAGAAGTTTTGGGAAGAATGAAAGAGGAACTGGAATTGTGATTCGGGTTCTTTTGTAGCTTTGAAGAGATTACAGGTTTGTATGTATTCCAAAAAGTAATGATGCTCAACCTTTAAAAAACTCATCCCACCTGTTTTGATACACTTTAAAGGAATCCTCTACAGTTTCCCAGTAGAAGTAGTAAGGGTTTACTTGAGAATAGTTGATTACAGGTCTAGGGTATGGAGGGTACTAGGTGATGTGAACATTTTGTCATGTCGGAAAGCAAGGGAGCTTTGAAAATTACTGGGTTCATGTCAATGTACCTGGGAAGCAATTTGAATTTATTCCTGCTAGATTGGAAATAGGATATAATGAAAACAACCAGTTACACACATCAGAATGTTAAAGATACAGGAGTTCATAATGATACAAAAAAATCTTAGTCACC
Source organism: Murina feae (assembly GCA_004026665.1). NCBI lineage: Eukaryota > Metazoa > Chordata > Mammalia > Chiroptera > Vespertilionidae > Murina > Murina feae. Next base: position 17,836 of record PVJC01002646.1, read on the forward strand.
TTTGGAGGTTGCAAGGGTACCAATTCATTACTCTACAAACCAGTACAGAGAAATTATTTATTTATCCTGCCTCTTTCATGCAAAAACTAACCATGCCTACATACTAACCATGCCTATATATTCTACAGTAGCCTACATGTTTACTCTCTGTTTAACTTCAGTACACTTATTATTTGGCAAATACTCAACATTTTAATGTTACCTTTTCAAAACCCCATGCTTGGTTTGTCTCTCTAATCTAGTTGCAAACTCTTAGTTGGGTTTTATATGTCATTGAGTCTTCTACAGTCTCAGACAGGGTTCTGTGTGTATTGTGGGTATTTAATAAATATGTTTATGGATAATTTATGAATAGTTATTAGTCTCTTCTGAGGATTCTTTAGAAAAAAATCTGGTTGGCTTTTTGTTTTTCTTTGTTTCTTATTTCTCTAGAGTGTATTTTCCTATGGTGCTACTTAAAAACAGATAATGAACTCAGTTACTTTGGAGGCAATCTGGAGCTGACATTTCATTTATATATGTATTTTGGGGTTGTTTTTATTTATTTAAATACTACAAATTTTTTGAAAGGTGATTTTAAAAGGATTTATATAGCACTTAAAGGTGTAAATATTAATCATACAGTAGTATATGCTTAAGTTGAATGTTCAGCACTCAAATTGTATTTTTAATTAGGTTGTTGATTATTTTATTTGCATGAGTTCATTTTACTATAAAATAGCTTCTAAAATAAAATAATGACTTGGTTCACTTAGCTATTGCTAGTTAGAGAACTTTTCCATTATCTAATATAATAAAAGAGTAATATGCAAATTGACCATTACCCAAGACACCTAAGCCACGCCCACCAGCCAAGCCACCCCTCCCAGCCAACCAGAGCGGCTGTATGCAAATTAGCCCAGCCAAGATGGAGGCCGGAAGTCATGGAGCTGGAGCAAATCAGAGGCTTCTGTTGCAACTGCCTGCCTAGGCTGGCTGAGCCTCTGCTCACAGCCACGCCCACCAGCCAATCAGAGCGGCTGTATGCAAATTAACCCAGCCAAGATGGAGGCTGGCAGGGCGGCTCTACACTGGGAGCCTCCGCGGCTGGCATAGCTGTGCCAGGTGTGTCAGCTCAGTGAGGTGTGGGTCCGGCCTGGGGCCTCGTTGGGGCATCCAGGAGCACCCGTTCCGGGTCCACTGCCTGGCTTCGCGCCCCCGGGGACCTCCACCAGGTGTGCGGGAGAGCGGGTCCTCCACGGGGCTTGCAGGAGCAGCCATCCTGGGTCCGCTGCCTGGCTCCACCCTCCCAGGGGCCTCGGGGTGTCTAGGAGCGCCTGTCCTGGGTCCACTGCCTGGTTCCGCCCCCTGAGGGCCTCCCTGGGCCATGTGGGAGCGCGGGGGCCTCTGTGGGGCGTGCAGGAGCAGCCGTCCTGGGTCTGCTTTGCCCTCCCCCCCCGCCCCCCGGGCCTCCTTGGGGCGTCCAGGAGTGCCTGTCCAGGGTCCGCTACCTTCATCCGCCTCCCAGGGGCCTCCGAAGGGCGTGCGGGAGCGTCTGCTGCACAGTGCAGAGAATCCAAAGCCAGTCCGCTGCCCAGCTCCACCCCGGGTGTGTTTGCTCAGCAGCAGGGCCCCACTGAGGGATCCTGCACCAGCGTCCACCCCTGGCTCGCCACCCAGCTCTGCACCAGGTGTGTCCCCTCAGGGGTGGGGGGTCCACCAGGCGTGTGCGATCATGGGCCCTCCAGTGGGAAATGTCCAGGCCTGCCCTCCCATCTCCCAGTGCACGAACCCTGAAGGGGCTGTGGGCAGCCTGAATATGGCCCTCGGCCCCTCACCCAGGCTGGCCAGGCATGCCAGCGGATGGACATCTCCTCCGAGGTGTTCCAGACTGTGAGAGGGCACAGGCTGGGCTGAGGGACCCCCAACCCCCGAGTGCACAAATTTTTGTGCACCGGGCCCCTAGTATTGGTAATAAGGATTTTTAATTCAACTATTTGCATCAAAATATTTCTTCTCAAATTAGTTTCAAATGTATCTTACAATTTTATTAACATTTGTTGATTATGTAATATTTTAGTAGTGATGACCATAAACATTAGCCTATGGTTCTTAACATCAAACTGTTTTTATTTTATTTTATAGAATAATAATAACCTGGATGCCTGCTGTGCAGTTCTCTCTCAGGAGAGTACACGGTATCTTTACGGTGAAGGAGACTTGAATTTTTCAGATGATTCTGGAATTTCTGGTCTACGCAATCACATGACTTCTCTCAACTTGGACTTGCAGTCACAGAATGTTTACCACCATGGAAGAGAAGGAAATAGAATGAATGGAAGCAGGACTCTAACGCACAGCATTAGTGATGGACAACTTCAAGGTGGTCAGTCCAATAATGAACTATTTCAGCAGGAGCCACAGACAGCACCAGCTCACGTTCCTCAAGGCTTTAACGTGTTTGGAATATCCAGTACATCTGGTGCTTCAAATTCAGCACCACATCTTGGATTTCACTTAGGCAGCAAAGGAACATCTAACTTTTCTCAGCCAACTACCAGATTTAATCCCATCATGGTAACTTTAGCCCCAAATATCCAGACTGGTCGTAATACTCCTACATCTTTGCACATACATGGTGTACCTCCACCTGTACTGAACAGTCCACAGGGAAATTCTATCTATATTAGGCCTTACATTACAACTCCTAGTGGTACAACTCGACAGACACAGCATTCTGGCTGGGTATCTCAGTTTAATCCCATGAACTCTCAACAAGTCTATCAACCTTCACAACCTGGTCCCTGGACTACTTACCCTGCATCTAATCCTTTGTCACATACCTCAGCCCAGCAGCCAAATCAGCAAGGCCATCAGACCTCTCATGTCTACATGCCCATCAGTTCACCTACCACCCCACAACCACCAACAATTCATTCATCTGGTAGCTCACAGTCTTCTGCCCATAGCCAATATAACATTCAAAATATTTCAACAGGACCTCGAAAAAACCAGATTGAAATCAAACTTGAACCTCCACAAAGAAACAGCTCTTCAAAATTGCGTTCTTCTGGACCTCGAACTTCCAGCAGTTCCTCTTCTGTCAACAGTCAGACCTTAAATAGAAATCAGCCCACTGTTTACATTGCTGCCAGTCCCCCAAATACTGATGAGGTGATGTCCCGTAGTCAACCTAAAGTCTATATTTCAGCCAATGCCACCACAGGAGATGATCAGGTCATCCGGAATCAGCCTACCCTCTTCATATCCACAAACTCTGGAGCATCTGCTGCCTCCAGGAATATGTCTGGGCAAGTGAGCATGGGTCCTGCCTTTATTCATCACCACCCTCCTAAAAGTCGAGCAATAGGCAATAACTCCGCAACTTCTCCTCGAGTGGTGGTCACTCAGCCCAATACAAAATATACTTTCAAAATTACAGTTTCTCCCAATAAACCCCCTGCAGTTTCACCAGGGGTTGTATCCCCTACCTTTGAACTTACAAATCTTCTAAATCATCCAGATCATTATGTAGAAACAGAGAATATACAACACCTCACGGACCCTGCTTTAGCACATGTGGATAGAATAAGTGAAGCACGGAAGTTGAGTATGGGATCTGATGATGCTGCCTACACACAAGGTAATCATAATCGTCATCACAATAATAATAATAATACTGAAGGGGGATCATTTTCCATTCCAGGCTTAATGCTGTACATTTGCTTTCACTGCAGAAATGAGCATCAGCATTTTTACTTCATCTTTTAAGAGCCTTTGCAAGTATTCATATAAATTTTAAATTTCAATTTTGTTGCTGTATATAACTTGAACTTTGAATGGTAGAGTTGTGAAATGTTTAGAATAATCAACTCTTATTTGTTTTCTTAATGTTTATAACACATTTTCAGTTACTATTTTACCTATGGTGATGCTTACTTTCCCTTTAAAATTACTGCAAATAAAAGTTCATAAAAACATTTTAATAAGAGTTAGTGGACTAATATAGTAAATCTGTCTTCTTTGATCAGAATTCTCTTCATTTCTCTATTACATATTCTTCACCTTATTTTATATCAAAGTCTATATTGCTATGAGTCTTAGACTAATTTAAAGAAAAATTTGAATCCTGTTCTTAATATTTGTCTCTTTCAGCCTCACTTTAAAAAATAAGTTAATGCAACCTTTCTTGTTATTTGGAATTGTCAATAAGAATGTTAGTTTTAAATCTATCTTCAGTATCTTTTTCCGAAATAGATTAGTTGATACTGGCATAGTACTAAATTAAATATATATTAATTTATTTTCATAAGAAATACATTCTTTGATATGCCCTCTGCTATAGAATGAGCAGAAGAAAAAGAGGTAAATTAATGAAACTTTTACCAGGAACCTGCTCATCTTATCACCAAGTCTGCCATCATTACCACCACTAGCTCAAAGAAAGAAAATTACTTTTGAGTCCTTAAAGTACTGCAGGAATGAGAGACGAAAATGAGTGCCGAATAGGAAAAAAAAATTTAGAGAGAAATTTCAGCTTAAAATCTGTAGATATGAAAAACAGTCTTATTTTACCTATTAAGAACAAATATTGAAATGCAAATTGCTTACCAGTAATAAGGATACTGGCCAGATACCTATCTACATTTTTCTCTTTCCCTCATACCACCTGACTCTACTTAATTTATGGAAAGTACCAATAAATACTTTATCATTCGCTGTATTCTGAGACTTTCTGATGTTTTCTCCCATTCATAGAATATGCTTTTTGTAATACTGGCAACTCATTCAAACCAATTTTCTTGGAGGGGGTAGAAAGGCCTGCTTCCTGTGTTTCATTATAATAGCCAGAGGCTCTTATAAAACTGACGTTGCTGCCAAAACTGGTTTCTTATTCTCTAATATCTGTACAGAAATCCACCTGTGGTACTGATCTAACTGGTAAACTACAATTTTTTTAAATTACTTACTAGTATATCTATATTAATAAAAAGGTAATATGCTAATTAGACTGGGAGACCCTCCAGGAGACCTTCCGGATGTTGTTCTAGACAAAGCCATGGTGGCGGTGCTGAGGTTGAGGCAGTTAGAAGCCAAGAAGGGAGGACAGTTGTGAGTGATCAGGCTGGTGGGGGGTGGGGGCTGTTGGGGGTAAGCAGACTGGCAGGGGGCCATCAGTGGGGGTCAGTTGGAGGTAATCAGGACAGCTGGGGGGAGGGGCATTTTGGAGTGAGCAGGCCAGCAGGGGACAGTTAGGGGTGATCAGGCTGGCTGGGGGGCATTTGGGGGCAAACAGGCTGGTGGTGGGGGACAGTTGAGGGCAACCAGGCCAGCAGGTGAAGTGGTTAGGAGCCAGTAGTCCCAGATTGCGAGAGGAATGTCCAACTGCTGGTTTAGGCCCGATCCCTGTAAACTGGCAGTAGGACATCCTTCGAGGGGTCCCAGATTGGAGAGGGTGCAGGCCAGGCGGAGGAACACCCCATCCCTCGTGCCCAAATTTTGTGCACTGGGCCACTAGTAAACATATAAACATTTTTAATGATATTTTAATACTATTTTTTTTTTCATTTCATTTTTTATCTATATGTCTATTCTTATGTCCATGCTGTTACTACACTGTCTTGATTGTTGTTACTTACTTTGTAAGTTTTGAAATTGGGATGTGTAAGTTGTGCTTTGTTCCTTTTCAAAATTATTTTGGCTGTTTGGGATCTCTGGCTATTCCATATAAATTTTAGAATTAATTTTAATTTTATTACACTCAAACATTATTTTCTACATATATTTGTGGGGGCTTTTTATTTTTGACTAAGTATATGTAGGAATAAAAGGTTCTATAACAAAAAGTTAGCCTCACCAGAGACAACTAATAGCTATTCACAAATAGTTCATTTTCTGTTGTCCTGGAAATTGAAATTATGTATCAAGCATATGTATAGTAACATCTCTTTTTAAAAAATGGAACATAGTATTTTGTTCTTTCTCTTTATCTTTTTTTTTTTTCTTTGACTATTCCAGGTCAACAAGTGTAGATCTGCTTTCTTAAAAAATGGCCACATAGTATTTTGTACTATAATCTCTAACTAGCCCTTTCTTAATAGACCTTAAAATCTTGCTTTTACAAACTGCTGCAGTAAAACTTCCGTATATACATATTTGTGTTCTTGTCCAAGTATGTTAGCAGAAGATATTACTCATAGTGGAACTGCTATGTCACAGGATATATGTATTTTTTATTTTGATAGCTGTATCATTTAGGCTTGGTTATGCTGCAGTGACAAACTGTGTCTTCAAAACAACAAGGTTTATTTCTAGCTCACTTGCCATTATAGATTAGTTGGTGGGCTCTGTTCTATATCATCTTCACTCAGGGACCCAGTATTAAGGAAACTCAGTTTCTAGGTTTCCAAGACAAAGGAAATACAGCAAATCTACACTGACTTCTTAAGCTTCTGCCCAAACACGTTACTCTTTAGTTAAGACACGTCACATAGCCACACTTAATTCAGACAGATGGAGAGGCTCAATTTTATATACAGTAGTGCCCCCTTATCCATGGAGAATATGTTCTAAAACCCCCAGTGAATGCTTGAGACTGCAGATATTACCAAAACTATATACATATGTTTTACTTACACTTACATATCTATAATTAGGTTAAACTTACATGTTAGGCGGGATAAGTGATTAACAACAATTACAGTAAAACTAGAGGCATGATGCATGAAATTCATGCAAGGAGTTTGGCCCTCACAGCCACAGCTACGTCCAGAAGGTTGTCTGGGAGGTTGTTCGGCTGTCCGGTCTAATTAGCATATTATGTTTTTATTATTATAGATAGACTAGGGGCCCGGTGCACAAAAATTTGTGCACTCGGGAGGTCCCTCAGCCCGACCTGTGCCCTCTTGCAGTCTGGGACCCCTCTGGGGATGTCCACCTGCTGATGTGCCTGGTCAGCCTGGGTGAGGGGCTGATGGCTGTTTGCAGGCTGGCCAAGCCCCCCAGTGTGGACCCTCACCCCATTGGGGTGTGGCCAGCCTGGGTGACAGGCTGAGGGCCATTTTCAGGCTGCCCACAGCCCCTTCAAGTTTTGAGTTCCTACTGGGGTACCTGGCCAGCCTGTGTGAGGGGCTGATGGCTGTTTGCAGGCTGGCCAAGCCCCCCAGTGGGGTCCCTCACCCCATTGGGGTGTGGCCAGCCTGGGTGATGGACTGAGGGCTGTTTTCAGGTTGCCCACAGCTCCCATTGACCCAATGTCCCAGCAAGGCTGGCTGGAAGCAGGTTTCTGGGGTTTATTTATCTTCTATAATTGATACACTGTTCCTCTAAGCCATGGTCTAGGCAGGTAAGGAAGCCTCCTGTCTGCTTCAGCTCATGGCTTCTAAAATTGAAAGAATGTTGCCTTAGTAGTCGTTCACTTAGGACTGCTGTTTGCTTCAACTCCGAGGCTTCTATAATTGAGACAGTGTTGCAAATGTGTTGTTGCCTAGAGCCAGGAGAAGCCCAGGCAGCCGGCAAAGTTTTATTCCTGCTGCAACAGAAGCTGCCTGTTTACTCTAGCAGCTCCGTGACTGCCGGCCTCCATCTTGCCTGGGTTAATTTGCATACAGTCGCTCTGATTGGCTGGTGGGCATGGCTTAGGCGTCCCAAAGAAACAGTCAATTTCAATATTTCGCTTTTATTAGATTAGATTATTATAGATGAGAAAATGTTAACAATATACTGTAATGAAAATTACATGTATGTGGTCTTGGTCTCTCTTCCTCTCACTCTCTCACTATCTTATATACTCTACTCACCTTTACAAATATGAATGTATCTGAATGGCCAGCATCACCACTCCTGTGCTATGGGGATTAGTAAGTAAAATGAGAGTTATTTGAACACAAGCACTGAGATACTACAGTTTATCTGATAACCAAGAAGTGATTAACAAGGTTGGTGAAGGGCATGACTACCACAGAACATGTTGCCAATTTTAATTTTGAGACTCTCTAAAGAGATTCTTCTACTAGAGTATGAACTGGTACAATATTTTATTCTTCCCATATTTATAAACGGGGAACATTTGGCATCATTTTTAAGAAGGTACTTTTTCTTTCATCCCTCTCCCACCCACATTATGAAAGTGTTTGGAAAAAAATACATTTTTATCATTCTGTAGGTAAAAATATCTTGTTTTGGTATTTTTCATTTACATCTTTAAATATGAGTAAGCCCTGGTTGATGTGGGTCAGTTGGTTGGAGTATCATCCCACGCACCAAAGGGTCGAGAGTTCAATTCCAATTAGGCATATACTCAGGTTTGATTCCTGGATGGGGTGTGTACAGGAGGTGGCCAGTTGACTTAAGCATATAAAACTTATTGTGACTGGCAAAAACCTAAAAGAAGTACCTATTACATGTCCAATGTCAAATTAAAAAAAAAAAAGGTCTAAGCCCTAGCCAGTTTTGCTCAGTGGATAGAGCACTGGCCTGTGGTTCAATTCTGGTCAAGAGCCCAAGTTGTGGGTTCGATCCCCAGCTAGGGGCATGCAGGAGGCAGCTGATCCATGATTCTCATCATTGATATTTCTCTCTCCCTTCTCCTTTCCTCTCTGAAATCAATAAAAATAAAAAAGGCCTAAGATCTTTGTATCCATAAATAGCTGGTAATTTTCCAATGGCCAAGGTATTTTGTTAATATGCACGTTTCATTTTCTTTTTTTTTTTTTTTAGCTTCTGGAGAAATTAGGCATTACTTAAACTATTAAATGCCTAAAATTAGTAAAGCTTACACCATGTAGAGCTTCAGGTGTGTTTCTGTAATTACAAATAAAGTTAAGTAAAAATTTGTTTTCATTGTTCATCAAAAATTGACGAAAGTTTAGTAAAGGCTAAGTTTTCCTAAAATTGCTACATAAAACATCTAGCAAACTTCCTGGAGTTCCTTGAGAGCCCTAGCTTTTTAATTTATCAACCACAAGAGGGAGTTGCATGCTTAAATTATCTTTATTAATTTTTAATTTTGACTGAAAGATGATCTAAAAGGTGCTAAATATTTTTTCCTGTTATTTCTCCTTTTTTTTTCTTTTTGTCTATTTCAGAGGACAAAATAGATAGGTAAGTTTAGAAAACCAAAGAAGTTAATGTATGATAGAGAGATGTTAAATGGGTCACTTATTTCCTTGTTAGTACAAGCATATAAAAAGCCACTTTGCTGCAATGTCAGCAACCTAAAAAAGTCTTACCATATCTCAAAAACGTATTGTTTTACTAAGTGAAAAATATTAAGAGTAAATATGGGGTGTCCATATTTACTTGGGGTGTCTGCCTTCTGAGTTCTTAATATAAATCTCAACTTTTCTGTCAATATTTTTTTTTCTTGGACTTAATATTAGAATTTTACTCTTATCCATTGAAAGTCATTAATTGTTTAAAATAAATTAGTTTATTAAAAATAATTGTTTCATTATTTTACATATAATAGGTACCCATCAAGTGACTATAATTTTCAAAGTTTAATATAAAAATTCGGTTTTTATCCTTAAGGAACTTGAAGTTTAATTGAGAAATATACTTCATAATGAAAAATCTAAAGTGCTGAATTTTTCCAAATGTGAAATGAAATGAACTTTATTCTGAACTCTGTTTCAGATAGATTTCTTATCTCTGCTTCATTTCTCTTCTTCTAGAGAATTGGCTAGTTCTTTCATTTGTCTCCTCATTTTGGTTGTCTGGGTTTGTGACCGTTTTAGGTAGGTTCTCTATACTGCTTTTTCTCTAGTGCAGGGCAGTGTTAAAGGCTGTTTCTGACTAATTGGATCAGGCAAGCCTGCAGAGACTGCCTCGGTCTACAAACTAATCTGATTCCGATTTGAAGTGCCCCCAGGTATGGCGAGAGTTTTTTCAACAGGGTGGGGCAGTTGCTTCTGCCTGGAGGCTGATTGTTACTTTTAATCTCTTAAGTGGCCTCAGGACAAGGTGTTTTCCAATAGGGTGTGCGGAATTTCTTCCCCCAGGCAAGGATGTCTCTGTGGGAAAGATGTCCTCTCCATGAGGGAATGACTCAGCCCAGGAAACTTGGGGTGTCTGTCTTCTGAGCTCTATCCCCCAAGTCCTCAGTCATGGGTTCTGCTCTCACAGCTCCAGTCCATTTCACCCTCTCTTTGTCAGAGCACAAGGTGGGTGGGTCCACAGGGAATTTTTGTGCATTGGCCCTTTAAGAGGGTGCCTGAACTTTCAGTTGCCATTCCCTGGCAGATAGCACTCCACTGCTTTTCACAGCCAGATGTTATGTGGGTACCCTCTTCAGCTTGGTGCTATCTCATGGGGAGCCCAGCTTCGGGATTAGATCCCAGAGTTCTCAGTGGCACCCCCCATAACTGAGATATCTCTCCGGGACTTCGTTTGCCATCTGTGGGTGCCCAGCCAGCCCTTTCTCGCCTCTGCCCCTCCCACCAGTCTCTCTGTGATCTCTACCTTCGGGCCTTGGGTATCAGGATTCTCTCCTGCGTTTTCCGTTGATTATTCAGGAAGCCTTTCTGTATTTCAGTTGTAATTCCAGCTTGTTCCTGGGACCATGTCCATGCAGCATCCTCCTACTCTGCTGCCATTTTTTTGTGTGATGATGATTTCTAAATGATCTGTAAACTCTTGAAATAGTGGTTCAATGCAAATACCACAAATGAAACTGCAGTATAGTCTTTACCCATACATTATGGTCTAAATATTTGTATATAATTAGATACTTCATTTTATCAAAACATACATATTTGTATACATACATTGATATATGTTCTATATGTACATTATATACATTGCTTCTGTACATAGGCACAATGATGTGTCAGGATGAAGTTTTGTTTTGTTTTTTAATCCCTTGTCCCACTTTCAGTGGACCCCCTCAGTAACTCCCTTCAGCCATTCTCATTCCCAGTTTCTCTGTTGTCTCTTTATAGAACTTCACTTATTCAGCTATTTAACATTCTGGACCAACTTTTTATTTATTTTGCATTGTTATATTCTCATGTATTCCACCACCTTGTCTTTTCATTCTGTAATTAATTTTTGTTCAATCTATATATGAAATTTTTATTTCAGCAGTGATGTTTTTAAATTTCTAATACCTGGTTTTCTAATTCCTTTTTCATAGCAGATTTTTGTTTTATGGGTACATTATTGTTTCAAATCTGTTAATGATATTAGAATTTAAGTTCTCAGCTCTCTCCTAGTTATCTCCACTTAACCTAGATTTAGTCTTTCCCATCGTTTATCTAGATCTTTTTCTTATCAAATGTTCCTCAGATGTGTTGTGGTCCTTGTCTATTGGTCCATATTTTTTAAGAATAAAGGACTATGAAGGCTAATTGAAAATCTTGTGTAAAAAGTGAGGTTGGTACTTGGCAGACTGCTTTGTGTTGAATAAGTCAGGAGCCAGCTGCTACAAGAGAAAACTCCATCATCACCACCTAGCATTCTCTACATTTGTGGACCAGCTTGAAAAATGTATTTGGGAGCCTTACAAATAAGCTTACAGGTACTTGCCCTTCAATGGGATTGGGGAGAGGTTGACTGTTCTATAAACAGACATCCAATTAAGCTCCTGATTTCTGGCCCATTCCTCACTTCTGCCTCGTTGTTACTTGTATTCTCCAAAGTCTGGAGCCTCTAGGTTTCTGCAAGGCAAGTTCTGCCTCTTTGTGTTAAGTGCTCTCCTTATCTATGAGACTGTAACTTTACCCTCCTTCATAAGTCTGTGCCATTTCATCTGCTCTCATTCAGTCTTCCAGAAACTGGCTAAAATCTCTTGTCCATTAATTGCCTACTTTCTGTTGTATCACTGGATTGTACCAGTTTTATTCATCTCATTTTCATGGGGTTTTAGGAGACAGTAGAATATATATGAATATAATGCTCAAATTATCCTTAAACAAAAATCCTAACTAATATAATTTATTCTTAATAACTTGGCATTTTAAGTCCATATTAGTCTATCTATATATATAAAAGTCTAAGCGACTATTACAACCAGATGATGACTATAACGCACCTTGACCACCAAGGGGCAGACGCTCAACGCAGGAGTGCACTTCCACAGCAAACCTCCCACTGTCAGCCAGCCTCCTACAGCCCCTTCCCCCGGCCAGCTGGCCCGCATCTGCCCCAATCAGCCCCAGTGATCACCAGCCAGGCCAAGGGACCCTGCCCTTGCATGAATTTGTGCACCAAGCCTCTAGTATATAAAAGCCAAGTGACCAGAATGGTGACAACCAGTCGCTATGACATGCACTGTGATGGCCAACTGGCCTGATGGGGGCCCCGATTGGCCCCCCAAATCTCTTACGGTCCCTCCCACCCCACCAGTCTGACCCATGGCAGAGGGGGGCCAACCAGACCCCACCCATGTGCAAATTTGTCGGGCCTCTAGTATGAAATTAATAGAAACGGATTTTTTTCGTTCAGCTTACCCACGGCAATCTGTAACAAATCACCCCTCCTATATAAGTACATGTTACTGGATGTGCATGAGCTTATTAATTCATGTGTATGTGTGGTTGGTATAATTTTGTTTGATAACAGATATTTCATTATGCCAAGAGAAAGAAAAACATAAAAGCTAACCTAAGGAATTCCTTAAATCCCTATTCAATCATTTCCCATAGATGAGGTAGAATTTTCTAGCCTCTTCCCATAACTGTAGCCCTCATTTTTGTAAGTTTTCCTGAGTCTCTTTCCAAGCTTTCCCCTTTTTTTCAGACCCTGAAAATATAATTGTCATGGTTCTTTCTTCCCAATCAATACCCAACCCTTTTTCACTTAGTGGAAGCTGATCAGAGTGAAAAGGTCTATAAATAAGCAATAAATATTTTTCTTCATTATGAGTCTGATATTGTTTCTTAATGGTATGTACTGTAATATTTTATACAATGCAGGTTAAAATTGCAAAAACTACAACTAGAAAAAAATTTTCATTTTAGCTGAATTTTTATAGCAACTTTTAGAAATTTACCTTGACACTCTTTTCTTTGTAATTTATTATTCTCAGATTTCTAAGTAAAAATCCCAGACCACAAATGAAAAGGGAACTAGACACATAAAAATCCAGCACATAGAAGAATTGCTAAGAAATAGAGATCATATCTCTTTCCTACTGTTTTCAGAGCATTTATAGCTTGTTTGTAATTAACAGACATACTTAAGAGATCCTGAGTAGTCTGCAAACTAGGTTTGTCATTTCTAAGTAACATAATCATTCTAAGATTAAATTCTAAGACAGTGGGTTCATAGTATTATTTTAGGGCTTCAGTTTAAGCATAGATATATTCATATTTGGTCATAATTTTTCTCTTGAGTCCTTGTCTTCACTGCGTATTTTTCCTCTATGGATCCCATTGTAGTAACTCTTTGGTTGTGGAAGTGGGTTGCTGGAGCAGTTTGCATTGGCTTCTCCAGGCACCCCAAGAAAATCACCAGCCTGAGGCTAATGGTAATAACAATTTCAAACCCTGAAGTCTCTGTCTGCCCTGTGGTTTAAATTGTGACCACTCACGTGTGATATAAACTGAATTTTAATTTCTCAGGAAATCTTTTCTCATCCCCCTTCTCCATAGATAATATTAAATGAAATCACAAATGTATGTCTTATTTTCTAATTTCAGCATAAACAAACCATCATTTAGTCATTAGACCCACTAAGTAAATGTCTTTAATTATTCTTTTACACATTTAGAAAAAAATAAAATGACTTTTTGGGAGAAAATCTTCAGCATTTTAAGAAATGCTACTTTTAAATAATTATCAATTTGAACGAATTGTTAATTGATGCCACTTAAGACATGTTGGTAGTTGGCTGGAGTTTAGAAATGAAGGAAAGTATATTACTTTTGCTTTGCCTTTGCCTTTCCCTACATTCCACTCCCTGCCTCCATCTTTTCTTGTTGCCCACTCAAAAACTAAAACCCATGTCCTCATCTTCTTTTAGGACAATAAATAAACCCTGATGCAGAGTTCCTATATTTTGGTAATAGAGGGATAAAACTGTGCAGTTCAGATAAAATCAAATTAATAATACAGGCTTGACAAAACAAGCTGAGGGTAGACAGGTTTTCAACCAGGAATATGTGCACCTTCAAAAACACCTCCCTGTGTTACACAATATACTAGTAAATTAAAATGGCAGGCAAGATACCAGGATTTTCATGCTTATCAGAATAACCATGGTTTTTAAAACTGAAACATAATGCCCTCGTATTTGTTTCTTCCAGTAAATAAGAAAAGAAAATTACTGAGGGAAACATCTGTGGATTGTATTAGTGTCATATTTTTGTTGGAAAAAATTGTCAACTGTCTAAAGTTCATTTTGAAGTACTTGAACCTAACAGCCTTCCCCAATCCACACCCTGATTCTGGTTCTAGAATACACTACTAGATTAAGTGACCTGAATGTATGTTAATATGCCATAGCCTTTCTCTTATTTTTTCGATTCATGGAAATTTATTCATGGAGTTTAGTTGAAGATGACTGTTCAGCATTAACCTATTCTGTTTAATCTGCTTGTCTTTTTAATTAGTTTTTCATTTTTAAACGTCATTTTTATTGTGCTTTTCCAAATCTGCCTGTTTTCTCGTGGTAGAATCATCCCAAGCTGCCTTTTTAAGTAGAAGTGGATTCAGGTATCTTCACTTTCAGTCCAGTATCCTAAAAAAAATGAGCCTCATATTGTCCAGGGATAGCTCACAAGAACATATATCAATTTTTATGGCTTTATAGGTTTCCCAAGCAGTTCATCATTCATGCTTCAAGATTATTTGTGTGCTTTTTAAAAATACCTTAGGAAAATATTTTTATAAAATGTGATAAGAATATAAGAAAATACGTTTTTGATTTCTCTCAATATATTGTTTTTCTGCAATTTCAGCAACTTAATGTTAACATTTATGTGGATTAAAATCAATTCGTTTTATTTGCTGAGTCATCAAAGTAAATTAAACCTAATCCACCCCTTCTAAAAATATTTATAAAATATTTGTATTAGAATACCTTCTGCATAGTTCAGACATATCAGACTTTTTGGAGTAAAAGAGCTTTCAAGAGGTCAGATGTAAAGTAAGTAGTAGTAAGTAGGTTAATTGACTAGACTAGAGCCTGAAGTCTAATAAGAACCTAAAAGTGTTGTCTTTGGCCACAAAGTGGGTTTATCCAAACCCTTAAAATTTTTTTTAAAAGAGTGACATTTGTCCACTTAAATAATTAAGGTAATTTTCAAGTTAAGAAGTTTTGAAATTTCAAATGTTTAAACTCACAATATTTTGTTTTAATGTATCTTTGGCACTCTTGGCAAACTCATGTCACAGAAATATTCATTTATTTTGCTTTCCCAAGGCTGCTGAAAGGTTAATTGACTAAAGTGGGTGAGTTCTCATGTTTACTAATATGTATTGCAGCTCTGTTGGTACACCAGAAGGCCAGAATGGAACGACTTCAAAGAGAACTTGAGATTCAAAAGAAAAAGCTGGATAAACTAAAATCTGAGGTCAATGAAATGGAAAATAATCTAACTCGAAGGCGCCTGAAAAGATCGAATTCCATATCCCAAATACCTTCAGTAAGTCTTTCTGTGCTGCTGTGATCTCTGCTTGAACGTGTGAATGGGCAATCTGTCATAAGTGTAAAAGCTTGATCTAGTTTTAAAAGCTCTTAATTCATACTTGTTCTTCTGTTCTTACCTTCCCCTGCCAAACTCAACCTTTTCTAACTAATGACACGAGAATTCAATGTAGATCCTTCTCACATGGAATTATCTTTCAGCTGGAAGAAATGCAGCAGTTGAGAAGTTGTAATAGACAACTCCAGATTGACATTGACTGCTTAACCAAAGAAATTGATCTTTTTCAAGCCCGAGGTAAAGTTCAGTGCATATTCAGCAGAAATTCAATGTATAAATATACCAACTCTTGTCCTGTGGCTGAAAACAGATTTACAAATCATAATCTTACTGTTTCAGATTTGACTTTGGATTCAGATAGTGCTAAAGAACTATTTGGGTTTTTATGTTCTCTTTCTCTACCCCCCAAAAATATTATATATTTGGTTGAGGAATAATTTGATACATTTATCTCCTTCAAATCTGCTTCAGTCATGTATTAAGGGAAGATAAGGATTAGTATCTCTGGCTGCATTATCAAAAGTATTAGCTCTTATGTATTAAATGAAATGTGTTACAATCACATTTATTAACATTAAAATGTATGTGCTCATACACCTTTTTTGTATTTCCCATTTGTCCTTTTACCTTTCAAGAATTAATCTTTTCAAAACATAATTTAAAAAGCACCCCCACCTAATGACCCTATCCTAATTGACAAATAAGAGAATAAAAATATGGCTTGTACATTTTTAGAACAATGATAGTTTATTATGCTTGAATTATTATTGACAAGTAATCAATACTTACTGTAGTTTTTAAAAAGTTGGCTAATTTAATTCACTTTCATAGACAATTATAATGAAATTTTATAACTTAAACCTAATTCTGAGGTTGGGAAATAATAGCAATATATACTAGTAAAATGGAAAAGATAGGAAAAGGAAGGAAGCCAACAAAAAAAAGGAGTCCTAGTCACACTTTGGAGTGTGTGCCAGAATCCATTAAAACTGAAAGATGATTCATTCTATTTTCTTTTAAAACGTTAGTAAGCTGTTTATCTTTAAACATTCATAGCAAATGCCATAATTTAACTTTGGAGAGAAAAAGAAAGGGCTGGTCTAAAAACTATAATTCTGAACTTGTTCCTTTTGTTTAAAATATGAACCATTATATTACATCAGTGCAAGGTTTTTATACTTACTGGAGGCCAACCTGTTTAGTTGCTTTAAGGCCATGTTTGGTCATTTAAAATTAAATTTTAAATTATTAAATTTTTAGGTATTTTGTCCCATAGAACAGGGGTCTGGTTCTAATTATATCACTGTATTACTAGCATTAATTTTACTTCTTCCCCCAATTTACCATTTATAACCTCTCTTACGAGTACTGTACTATGCCTATCTCAGCTGTTTTGAAATCCTTACATATAATTTGAGATTAGAGGTACAAAACAAATGAAAAGCATTTCTGTGATTATTTTTTAGAAATAAAATATTTGGAGCTATAAACATTGAAATATTTACTTTTTATATATTTCAGGACCACATTTTAATCCCAGCGCTATTCATAACTTTTATGACAATATTGGATTTGTAGGTCCTGTGCCACCAAAACCCAAAGGTTAGTGTATCCATTAAGTGTGAAAACTGTTACATATTGAAAACAAGATTTCAGAAAACTTTAGCAACCTTCCTCTCTAGAAGTGCTTCAAATCTAGACATTCTTGGATGGATTCATTAGGAACATATTTGTTGATTTTTATTTATATGCTCAGAGTTGGGGAGGATGCAAAAGTATGATATATTTGGCTCTTTAAAAAGTAGTAGGTGTCCTTAGGATTCATTATACACTCCCAACATATCAATCTTGGCCAAAAAAAAATCATTAGGTGCAAAAATTTGTATTCTTTATAATTTTTGACAAATGATGAGGAAGATACAATAGGGAAGTTTATTTTTCATTAGTAGCCTGTTTTATTATATTTATACATAATTCTGTATAATCAAATACTCTGAATTTCAGAGAAGTAATTTTTGAAAACTATGACCTAGTATCATTTTACATCATTGATATTCATAGAGTATATGCTCTACAAACTAGGAAATGTCAAAATGTTTGTGGAATTTTTACTCCAGGCATTAATTTAAGTGTAATTTAATTAGGCCTACCTAATCTTGATATTTTATGACTTAAATGTTGAACTGTTACTATAGTAGAGCAAAAGTGAGATTAGGGCATTTGTCACAGTACACAAGTATTCAGACACTGGATGCTATTTGTTGTTAAGGAATAAAGAAAATGGTGGCATAGCCTATTTCCTTAAAAAAAGCAGAGCAGGTATTTCAGACTCTGAATGAGTTGCCTCTAAATAATCTTCTTACTCTTTCAAAAATCAGTATTTTTCTAAGAAAAAATTTCTCTTTGGCTTCAACATAAAGTACTTGTGTGTTGAGAGTAGGAGAGAGGTGGAATATATATAAAATAAGACTGGTTTTGACAATTATTGAAGTGAGATAAGTGGATGAGGGTTTATTTTACTATTCTCTCTACTTTCATATATATGTTTGAAGTTTTGCATGGTAAAAAAATTTTTTAATTCATTACTTAAAAGATTTTTCACAAAATATAGAAACTTGTAGCTGGTTTTTTTTTGTTTGTTTGTTTGTTTTGTATTTTTTAAGAAATAACAAATTGCCCTAGCCAGTTTGGCTCAGTGGATAGAGTGTCAGCCTAGGGACTGAGGGGACCCAGGTTCGATTCCAGCCAGGGGCATATGCCCAGGCTACAGACTCGATCCTAAATCAATGGTTCTTTCTCATCATTGATGTTTCTATCTCTCTTCCTCTCCCTTCCTCTCTAAAATCAATAAAGATTTTTTTTTTTTAAAGAAATAACAAGTCAATCATTTTTGCCTTGGGGCTAAAATGAGAAGTTAGTAGTTTCATGGATTTATTTCATTCTTAACATTAGATCTGCTTCACAATGCAGTTCTTTAAATAGTTGAAATTACAAGTCATCTTTTGCAAAGTAACTTCTTTTTTCAATTCTGATGGTTTAGTTTCCAGGTACCTTTAATAAGAATATTTGTAATTCTAAGTTCTAAATGCAATTGTGCAGATGTAAGAAAACAAGTAGAGATAGTTCATTTAAAAAGGTATAGCTGTTCTATTAATTACCTTATATATTACTAATTAAGAAGCTGGTATTTAATAATAAATTGAAATGTTGTTATAGATTGAGTGGCCCCTCCTACCTAAAAATCCTTTGTAGTTAAACAAAAAGGGTACACAGTTTCAAAAAATGTGCCAAGAATGTTTTCTAACACCTGAGTAAAACTGAAATTCTAGTAACTAGGACAGATCCCCCAGATTAAAATAATCATTCTATAACGTGTTTCCCAAGTATGGAATATGAAATAAATTTAGATGGTAAAAAATCAAACTTTTTAAACTATTTATTTTTAAGGTGTTTTAGGGGGTACTAACTAGTATTATCAGATCCTTGATTTTTCAAGTATTTTCAAGTTGCTTATGCATGTGCCTAAATATTGTGACCAATGCCTGAAGTTGGGAATTTTGCAAGAAAGTGCTCCCGAAAACTAATCCGTAAATAAGGTACTGCTAAAGGGGCATGGAGTACTAAACACCACTTAATTATTTTTAAATTATTATAAAAACTTTCTATATTTTCATCTAATAATACAATAGTTTGTCTTTTAAAATAGCAGAAAATATATCATTTAGTTACTGTCTCAGTAACTGAATGATAGTAGGGAGAATTTGCAAATTAATAACACTGTTTTAATAGTTTAAATCATTAAATTAAAAACTTGACAGGATTGCTATAATAAGGCATTGTCCTTTTACTTTAAACTTTCCCAAAATAATTTGAAGGAGTAGTATTCCAAATTTATAGTGGGATCCCCTAAAAAAATATCCATAAGTATAATTTCATTTTAGTTACAACTTTGGAGAAATACAATAATTTCTCATATTTAAGACACCTCTATTAATTCAAACATCTCTATTCATTAGAACATTGGTCTCTTAAAGCTGCAGTGACTTTATATTATCAGTAAGAAAGATTAGACCTAAAGGATATATGATTTATCTAAGATCACAGAGCAAAGAAATCAGGATTTAATAGCAAAGCCAGATGTAGAACTCCATTCTCACAACCTTCAATCTAGTGTTCTTTCTACTGCTTCATAATAAATTTGATTTAAAAATAAAATGAAAAATGGTAAAATTTTTACCCTTTTAACTTCTCCAGGGCCTCTTAATAAATAAGATTATAGAAATTATTTCATCTTTATATTTTATTTGTGCTCAAAGCTTACATTTTCAGCAGATAGAGAACATTTAACAAAAACTTAATTCCTGGTAGAAAACAGAAACATAAATACTGCTCAGTGGGAAATGAAACTCTAACTTTAATATAAATTCACTGTAAGTACTGTGTTGTAGTAGGACACCTTTCCACACTCTCGGGACGTTATGGGAATCTTTGCTATCAGTCACTATGTGATTTGATTTCCCTTTTCTCCTGCTATAAATTGGGGGAGATGATGCTGGCTTCCCCGTTAGGAAGATATTGAAGTGAATGACTACATAATGTCCATGTAGCTATTCCCCAATGGAGAAGCAACAACTTGATAGAGATTGGTACGCACCAAGCTTGTGTGTCCATTTCAGTTAGATGCTTCATCTGGTTAACAACTGGCTTCGTGCTGTGCAGTACAAATAGTGCTAAGATGCCAGTAGTTGATGGCTTGGTGGTTTTCCTTTCTAAAATAATTATTCTGCTTCCTTACAGATCAAAGGTCCACCATCAAAACACCAAAGACTCAAGATACAGAAGACGATGAGGGGGCTCAGTGGAATTGCACTGCCTGTACTTTTTTGAACCATCCAGCCTTAATCCGCTGTGAACAGTGTGAGATGCCAAGGCATTTCTGAGCCAGTAGGCCTTACATCTTCTCCAAAACCACATCTGAAGTTCAAGAAACTAGTCTGTCATCAGGGGGACATGTCACTGCTACATAGGATTTTGTCAAATTGAAGGTGTGACAAGATGGTGGTTTGCTAATGTTAAATGTCAGCCCACGGAGCTAATAATACCTCAGTCTAATATCATGGGCAGTTGAAATTCATCACAGGAAAGGTAATCTGCTGAAAGACTTGGTTGCCCACTGCCTAATCATGTACAGTGTTACCAGTAGCTCATTATGGATAATTCTCGATACGTTAATGCCTGCGTGTTCCCAATACCTTTTCCCCCTCATGTCACTACTGAATTTTGACAGGAGGAAGGAATAAAATGATGGCTTTTTTTTAAGCTTTCAGTGAAACACTACAAACGTGAAGAAAAAGAACAAGGTTTAACTATTTAAAAACTGTTTGCTGCCGCATAGTGCCCACGGATAGGGGAAGAACTTCACAAATCTGTGGTACTCTTGGCCTTGTCTTTGTCTTCCCTGAAAACGTCTCCACTCTGAAGCCAGCATCTAGGGTCTAAAGATAAAAGGGAAAGCAGCATGCATTGTCTGTACAAACATGCAGTGAAGTACCCCAAAGCTTTCCTACTGTACAGATCTCTCAAGTCTGCTTTCAGTGATTTCTTTTCTCCTTTATTATTTCCTTATATTTCTATATGTATAGTGTAATAGTTTTTTGTTAACTGATTTTCTTTTTTCCTTTTAGTGATTAAGCACGATCATGTCCCTTTTTAAGCCTTACCCAAAAGAAGCAATGCCTTAAAATAAAAAAGCATTAATGAAATGAAACTATGCACAAAATAACTTTACTTATTCTGTGCTTTACCCTCATGAGTGCCGATATTCTGTGAAGACATACAGATGCTGCACAATGAATTGCAAAAAATATTACAAGACCTTTGTCTGTAGGTCACATGATATACTGACTGGTGGTGGGGGACACAGCACAGTGTTTTCTCTTCCACAGGGAAGCTTAAAACAAGATATTTTTAAGCCACTGACAGAGCAACAAGGTTAAACTTGCTTCATCTGCCTGGTGTCCCACAGAACTTCCACAAGAGGTTACTATTGGGAAAGCACAGTTTCAAAACCAGCAACAGCAGCAGTACATGCAGCCCTCTTTTTGTTTTTGTTTTGTTTTTTTGAGAGAGAGAGAGAGAGAGAGAGAGAGAGAAGTTTAAATGCTTTACTGTTGGGGCAATTTGTTTCTAAACCTGACTTGGTGGCAGTATCATGTGTATTTATAAAACAAGGCTAGTCATATTTAGGACAACTGAAGAAAAGCTGGAAAAAAGAAAAGCAAACTTGAACACTGAAGCAACCTCAAGCATCTCTTTATTTTCATGATATATTTTTATAAGGAAAATAAATATGCAGATGATCAGGAATGTATATAACTAAATAAAATCAAGAAAAGATAACAGTATGCATTTAAAAAGAATTATGAAATTATATATCAGTGCTTAGAATGGGGCTAATGGAAGTGCTGAAATGTAGCAAAAGATAGGAGATAATGTAGACTGTCACCCACTGTAAATGTTTGCAAATGGATATTTTTTAAATAAACAGGATTATTACAGGTGATCTATATGAATGTCAAAGCCTTCAATTCCAGGTTTTGCACTGTGTATATGTGAAGAAATATGACAATTCTAGTTAATT
The DNA here is from genome assembly GCA_004026665.1 of Murina feae. Classification (NCBI taxonomy): domain Eukaryota; kingdom Metazoa; phylum Chordata; class Mammalia; order Chiroptera; family Vespertilionidae; genus Murina; species Murina feae. The sequence goes on from PVJC01002646.1 coordinate 40,102, forward strand.
AGACAGACCCACAGCCCTTACATTTGATGCGTTTTGCTTTAAAAATAGGCCTTGTTTTTCAGCTTCCTCTGCAGTTCTATGTGAAGATTGATAAATCAGTTTTTACTTGTTTTATTAATAAAATGTAATTTGGATATCTTGAGTTGATGGTTTTGTGATTTAGCTGGGTAAACTATCTTTGTAACAGATAAGTTATTTATAAAAATTAAAAAACTTATATTCTAATGTGGATTTTTGTGACTTGTTTTTAAAGTTTGTGGGACAGGAGATAATTTATAGTTAATTGAAACCAGAGAAAACTCATTGTCTGGAGCCTTCTCATGACATCATGGCATTCAACTGCATTTCTTGGATTATTATTAATTTCCCCAGGCTTTTTAACTGATGAGAGAAACCAAGTTTCAGCTGAGCAAGAAAAATGAATATAGCTTCTTTTTTCATAGTTAGAGTTTTTCATTTCTTTTGGGGTTTTTGTTTTGTTTGTTTTTTTTAGTTTACCCCATTGAAAACGTGATTTCTTGGGTCACTTAGCCGGAGGAGTCACATTGCTGTCGAATGATGTGTGGGTGCGGAGAATGGTGTTTCTTTTGAAGAGCACCTTTTTATTAAGAGTTTTCAACAACTTATGACTCAGTTTTTCTGAACTTGAAAAGAGCAAAGTAGCACTTACTGATGCCCTTATGACATAACTATAGAAAACTCTGCCTTGCCTTGATTGGTCTTTTAAACCTGGTGGGACAGAAATATTCTTTACCAGGTCTGGAGACCACTTTCCAGGACTCATCGCATTAAGATACAATTACAGGTACTAAGAACCTCAGATGGAAAGATGGACTTCTGTTTCCCGTCACTATCTCTGGGTGATGACATTCTCTATATTTGTTAAGTGGAGGTGGACAGCAAGCTGTGCATGCCAACTGGACTTCTCAGGAAGACTTTTATATTAACTAAATGTTGACCAATATCTACCGTCATAAATGCATTATATGGAGATGCATGTTGTATTACAAATTTGTATGGGGGGGAATAAAAATTTATTTTGCTGTTAAATTTTTTATTTTTTAAAATGACCTGGATCAATCAGTTGTCTTATGCAGAAAACCATAGGTAGTCCAGTATTAGCTATTAACTTTTTTTTTTTAATCCTCACCAGAGGATATGTTTATTGATTTTAGAGAGACAGGGAGAGAGAAAAAAATCAAAACACATCGATGAGCTGTCTCAAGTACGTGCCCTGACCAAGGAATCAAACCTGTGACCGAGGTATGTGCCCTGACCAGCAACCAAAACGATCCAGCCAACCGAGCCACTCTGGCCAGGGCTTAGCTGTTAACTTTAAACATATTCTAAGCATTCATAAATAGCAAAGTTAACTCCCACTTCAAAGTTTCCTCTAGCCCAATTTACTGTTGATGGGACGTTTTTAGTGCGCAATGAGAGGTTGAAGAAGCGAATGGTGTAAGATACAATATTCAGTCCATGAGTAACTAAAGTTGGCTGCATTGCCTTAGAAAATGTAAATCCATAGTGACAACAAAGGACATTCCAGATTTAAGATGTGCCTGCTGGGTGTTAGCATAGTTTTCCATATAGTATTACAAAACACTTCTATTTCTCTATGACAAGTGAACACATTTTTGGCTTCAGTTCTCAGAAGCTACAATTATATCCATTTTACTTGGAGATAAAATCGCACTGGGCTGCATTTTAATTTTTATTGCTTTCATCTGAAAATATAATCAGGCAAGAAAAAAGAAGACTTTCTAAAGAAAACAAAATTTTGTAGCTTTATATTTCTCGGGTTGGGTTTTCCCCTCTATGTAGCAAGCTGTTTGAATTTCTTTTTTAAGGGAGTATAGTTAATCATACAAAAATGTTTGGTAATGCATTACATTTGTAACTATAAATTTCCTATATTGGTTCAAAAATAGAATTGCTGTAGTATAATAATTTACTGATTTACCTAGTACTTGGAAAGATTATGAAAGCAATTGCATTTTAACAGACACATCATTGTTCCCCAGGTAGACCTCGCAAATCTCAAGATTCGAGACAGTTAAATTATGCCTCCTCCCCAGATTTACTCTATAACCTTGGGGTATCTCCTTGTTTTTTATAATAACGTTAAACCCACCTCACCAGGTGTTAGGGGACTAATGTGAAACTTCCAGAACCAATCCCTTCTCTCACTAGGGACTGGATTATCCTAAAGTAGTAGGTCATGTTCTTATACAAGTGAGTTTTAAGGCATTTTTCTCCACAGTATTAATGAACAAAATGGTAAGTTTGCTACTTCTCTGAATTGGTCTAGAGATATATCAGGCGTTCGGAATTTAATAGTTCAGTCACTGTGGTTGAATTCTTTGCTTTATCAAAAGTTTGGTTGCTTTGCAAAGATAAAGTTATGCTGACCTAAAGATCAAATGTGTTCATATTTCTGTTATTTGTCCAGCTATCTAAAGAATGTGCATTTTTATGGAGCATAACAAATTATTTTTCCAGGAAAATAAACACTTTCTTCAAAGGACTTACTCCATCCAGTGTTTGCACAACTGCATATTTCTTTTAAGCCTAAAATTGACCCAAGGTACACTTCATTCTGGCTTCTTTCTTTACAGATCTTTACCTCCTCCTTTTCTGAGGGCAGGGATACATTCTTCCTCTGATCTCAACTACACAGTAGAACCATTACAACTTAAGATCTGCATTCTGAAATTTTATAATCCTAGCACAGTGGACAAATACTGCAGCATCTTCACCATGGAAGTGCTTCCCAGAGATACTAAAAGAAAAAGCCTTTAAATCCCACTCATCAGTTCTAGTTCTGCCTTTTCACAGACTGACTGATCTGATCAGTCCCCTGCCTCCGGCTCTTACACCTCAGCACACTACAGCTAGAATAAAGAGAACACCAAGGGGGTCGCACGCTGCTGTTGAGAAATCTGTAAGGTTCTGTAGTCTGACCCTTACCTTCCTCTTCTAGACGGTTTGTTACTTTCCAATAGAATATGCTTACATTAATCTGGCCCGTCACTTCCCTTAACACACTGTGGACTAGTAGTTTTATTGCTAGCTGTACCCAGGGGCCAGGTAAGTTTCTATTGAACGAGTGCAAAAACATCTTACATAAATGTTAAAGGCACGCCCTAACATTAGATACCCATTGCATTTCTAGGTTATTACATGTTCTTACAAGCTAATACCTTTTTAAAGTATACTTTGTAAAACACTAATACGAAAACACAATCATTCCCATGATCCGTCCGCAATGTGTAGATATTCCACATTCCCATTAATGTACTTTGTCCATCTCATTTCTCATCTCTCTGCTTAAGTTTAACGTTCAAGGGTCAAGATTATGAGACCCTTCCCAACTGCACCTTTTCTCTGCACTTGCTGTGTTTTCTTCCCACTCGGCATTCATTGCTACTTTGTCCTCCACGTTCATGTACAGATATGGTAAATGTTATGACATACTCCTCTGTGTCCCCCACAGTAAATACCTTAATGCATAGTAAGAGGTCAGTGATTATTGACAGTGATAATGATTCTTGCAGCCCAAATTTATTTCTAACATTTAATTCCAAGTTAATCAGTGGGTACAGCCATTTTGAATTTGGTATATATTTTCTCATAGTACTAATATTATAATAGGTTTCCAGACCAACCTGGTAGTTAACTGGAATGCTTTGCATTTGGAATATGGAAATAAGGCACAGTACTATTGGGGTATGTAAATCTAATAGTGAAGCTAACTGAGAATGTTTATTATTTCTGTGTGGTTCTGGAAGAGGATGGGAGAGTAGAGACCTCTGTAGATATTCCAGAAAATTAAAAAATTGGCATTTGAAAATGAGGATGCTGATTCTGTTAACATCCGATTTTACTTCAAAGCTCAAATTTTGCCTTTTCTTGGATACAGATATTTGAGTGGCTTCTTGTTCTTTAACAAGAGGATCAATTTTTCCCCTCAGGATTGAAGCACAGAGGAAATACGGGACTCTTTTTCCTGAGAAAATTGATCAAGAAAAGAGGGAAGAAAGAAGAAAATGGAATGCAAAGTGTGTCACAACCCTCTCCTCTTCCCCAAGAAAGATGTGAAAAGGGTGGGCTTCCAACTGAAGGAATAATAGAAAGCAAGAGCTGTTTGTATGTCTGTAGGTTGGCTGTTCATAACCAAGACACTGTGAGGAATACCATGAAACAGGTGTGTGTTTCGTTACCTGAATTGGCTTGGAATCTTAATTACTACTTTTTGGGTTTTATCAATGATTTTCACAAACCCTTATGCTGAAGTGCCAACTTCTTTTCCTAATAGGACTGTGCACACATCTAAGAACACAATAATTTACCAACCCGGGCAACCACACCCTGCTAAGCTACTGAATAAAGCAATTTCATTTCAGTGAATGACAATAGGTGATTTTTGTGAGGTTGCTCAAAGCATAATTATATTTACTCTCAAATGACAAAAACAAGCAAAGTTTTTAAAACTTGCTACCTGAATTCCTCCTTGTTAAACACAAACTTACTTTTCTATTGTTGATGCAAAGTGTGTCACAACCCTCTCCTCTTCCCCAAGAAAGATATGAAAAGGGTGGGCTTCCAACTTACGATGCTGTCATTAAATGCACTGGCTTCACATTACATGGACCAAATGGCCTCCACGTTCTAAACCAGTGAAATAAAGAAGAGACTCGCTGAAAACCTTAAGCCCACGGTCATTATTTTTCTCTTCGCATTTATGCTCCAGTGTCTACACTTGCTGAAGTGCAGAAATCTGGAGACAACTAACTCCCCCTGAGAGTATAAGGCTTTCATGTTCCTAGTAGATTGACATAATCATCCACCCACGAGTAAGAGGATTTTATTACTATTAGGAGTCTCGTTGATTCTGTTTTCTCAGTTTTCTACAGTTACGATACAGAGAGAGAAAAAATCCGTCATTCTCAATGCAAGTCACACGTCTGCTTTCTCTTCTCCAGGCAGAATAACAACCTCCAGTCTCTCTTACACAATCTCCTCTCCTTCCCTTAGGGGCCAGCTTCCTCTACCACGTTGTATGAATTGTGCTTGGACACTGGACCACTGGCATCCTGGTTCATTCAGAAAATGGGCTGAATGCGTGTTTTCTGGGCCTTGCATGCTGTGTGCTTTTGATTATGTGTTGGGCGTATTGGAGGTTTCTCACTGTGGCGTTCATCAGCACTGTGCCTGCGCTTTTACAAGGACCCTGGCTGACCTGAGAATTGTGCAATTGATTGCTCCTTTGGTTTTTTATTTTATAGTGTGTGTGTTTTTTAATCTACCAGTGGCTATTGACTTTATGCTATTTTATAGAATTTGTTTTCTAATAGTTTAGATTAAACTTTACTTTCTCTTTCATTGTTTACAGTCCATTCTTTTTTTTAAATATATATATATCTAATCTAATAAAAGAGTAATATGCAAATGAATCATCACTTTGAGACACCTAAGCCACGCCCACCAGCCAATCAGAGCAGCTGTATGCAAATTAACCCCGCCAAGATGGTGGCCGGCAGCCTCAGAGCTAGAGCAAACAGGAGGCTTCCATTGCACCAGCAATGGAGTTGAAACTGCCTGCCTAGGGTGGCGGGGCCTCTGCTCAAGGTAACAATGTTTCAATTATAGAAGCCACGAAGCTGAAGCAAAGAGGAAGCTTCGTTGCCTGACTAGGCCTCTGCTTAAGGCAACAAAGTTTCAATTATAGGAGATAAATAAACCCCAGAAACCTGATTCCAGCTAGCCTCGCTGGGTCAATGGGAGCTGTGGGCAGCCTGAAAATGGCCCTCAGCCCCTCACCCAGGCTGACCACACCCCCATGAGGTGAGGGTCCCCACTGGGGGGTTGGCCAGCCTGCAAACAGTCATCAGCCCCTCACCCAGGCTGGCCAGGCATGCCAGCAGGTGGACATCCCCCAAGGGGTCCCAGACTGCAAGGACACAGGCCAGGCTGAGGGACCCCCCCCCCCCCCAAGTGTACAAATTTTTGTGCACTGGGTCCCTAGTGTGTGTGTGTGTGTGTGTGTGTGTGTGTGTGTGTGTATAACAGACCCAGTGCACAAAATTTGTGCACTGCAGGGGGGGAGGGTCCCTCAGCCTAGCCTGCACCCTCTCACAGTCCAGGAGCCCTCGCCAGCCATGAGCCCTGTGGAGTGCACTGACCACCAGAAGGCAGCTCCTGCATTGAGTGTCTGCTGCCCCCTGGTGGTCAGTGGGCATCACAGCGACTGGTCATTCCACTGTTTGGTCGAGTTGCATATTAGCCTTTTATTATATAGGATTTTTTTATTGATTTCAGAGTGAAAGGGAGAGGGAGAGAGAGATAGAGACATCAATGATGAGAGAGAATCATTGATCAGCTGCCTCCTGCACACTGGGGATTGAGCCCGAAACCCAGGCATGTGCCATAACCAGCAATCAAACCCTGACCTCCTGGTTCATAGGTCGACACTCAACCACAGAGCCACACTGGCCAGGCTACAGTTCCTTCTAAATTATCTTCCCTGCGTATCTGAGCATCTTCTCAGCAGGTCTGCGTGTCACTCACCAAAACCCTAAGCAGAATGGCAGTGCCGATGCTGAGCCTAAGTGTCAGGTATCCCTGTTCAGCACATCCTTACACCAGACTGTCCACCTGAGGGCTAGGACTTCATCTTCCCACCCTAACAATGACAATGGCTCACATTTCACTTCCTTGTTTCTCTGAAGTTAATCAAATTGATCTGACAAAATTTGCTTCCTCAGATAAACTGAGTACTATTGGGTACAAAATCTTTACAATATGATTAACAGGGGCTTATTCCTATGCTAGGCACTGTTCTAAATGCTTTACAAATATTCTCATGCAGTCCTCATCTCAGCCCAGAAGTAGATGTATGCTATACCCATTTTACAGAAGAGGAATAGAAGCAAAGAGAGGTTAAGTCACTCACCCAAGGCCACAGAGCTCTTTAGACTCAGGGCCAGAATTCAAGGTGGAGCAGTCTGACTCCAGTACAACATGCTTTGAACTGCTATGATCTTCTGCCTTCAGCCTCTCCTGGGGTCTGCAAATAGATTTATTTCTATTAATTCCAAGGTAGCTCACGTACGTTACCAACTCTCGGTCTCTAAAACGATCTCGATTTGAGGAGAAGTTTTTCATTTCAAGCCTTGCTACTTCCTCCTTTCGCTAGTCTTCCTACTCGTATTCTTATGGGGAGGACAGGGTCTCTGATTCTGTTCACCACTGCATATCCTGCTCGCAGTATGCGCCTGGCACACAGTAGGTGCACAACCAACTGTAAGTTATCATATAAATTTGTAACCTAGTGTAACTTTATTTTTCCATCATTCCTCCCATAGTCAGTGTGGCAGACAACACCGGATTTAAAGCAACTGCCTTCGAGAGCTTACAAGAGGGAAATCATGCTTACAAGAGGGAAATCCCAGCAGTGCTCATGCTCAGATTCCGTAGCTGGTGAATTTGCCTACTCACTGCAATCATTCGCGGGTTCATGAACATGCACAGAATGATGAACATGTTGAGTCCCCTTATGCTCATGTGCCCTCTGAGGTCAAAGAGGCCGACAACACCACCTTCTTGTTGCAGCTGCCACTGCGTACAGTGTCATTTTTTTATGGTCTGTCTACTGCCACATTTTTGGCATTTTTGTACTCTTTGTTGATGGTTTTGCTGTTTAAAATGACCCCAGCCCTGCCATTGTGACTCAGGGGTTGAGCATTGACCCATGAACCAGGAGGTCACAATTCGATTCCCTGTCAGGGCACATGCCCGGGTTGTGAGCCTGAACCCCAGGAGGGGGCGTGCAGGAGGCAGCTGATCAATGATTCTCATCATTGATTTTCTCTCTCTCCCTCTCCCTCTCCCTTCTCTCTGAAATCAGTAAAAATATATATCAAAAATTTGTTGTAAAAGGAAGTTTAGGGGAGAAAACATCTGATACGACTCAATACATACCCCATCCTGATGAAAGACACCCACAAAAAAGGCAAAGAGAAAAGCAGAAACAAAACAAGTTACCAACTGGGTGCTCTCTTAGTCATTATCAGAAATAAGGTAAAAGCTTGTCATATCCAAAGCCAAAGACGCACAGACATCATCCCATGTGAGAACTTCCATTTTCTATACGGCTGCTAACTTGTGTTTTATTTATAATTTCAAAATAGCAGTATATATACAAATTCCTCTGTAATATTCCACCACTTTATACCTGGCAACCACCCATTCTGGACGATGTTCTCGAGCCATAACCCTGCTGAGTCATGCCAAGCAAGCTAACGGGACGAGGGCCAGCTGTGTTCAGGAGCATGTGGGGCCACCTTTTCCTTCCAGCCAGCACTGTGGCATCGGTGCCCATGAGCACACTGTAAAGTGGCCAAGATCAGCACTCGCCTCGTCCTTGGGTTCTTCTCGTCCTCCCAAAGGGTCCTTCTTTCTTAGGAAGAGAGCAGCTGCCCTGCTTGGGTGCAGCTCCCACTCCCAGGCAGCCACACCAGGTGGTCTGTGAAGGGTCCAGAGCGCAGGCGCAGACATCCTGTGGGCACAGCCTCTGGCCTCGTGTCTGCTCAGATGCTCTGAGGGAAGCAACCTATCTGCAGTGGTCCCCCATTCTGAGTGCCTTTTTATTAAACTTCAGGTTTCCTTCTCATAACTCTAGTATATAATACTGATATCTCTGTTTACATTTGCTATGTAGCGTCTTGCGCTGACAAATCCCAAACACCGACCAGGTGTTTCTACTTCCTGGAGTTAAATTGGCATTTTGATTTTTTTTTAAAAAAATGCATCCTTTGTGCCAAGTGCTCTCTGGATTCTGGGTATACAACCTCGAAGAAGACCCAGGGCCACCTCTGTGCCCGTCTGCCCCCAGGGGCCGATGCACTCCATGTCCCTTCTGTTATGTTGCCTGATTGCTTTGGGGAGGGGCTGTTTCACAGTATCTTGGCTTTAGATTCTGATGTTCAAATTCGGGAGAATCAGTTTCTAACTGTGAGCACACATCACCTTTGCCGAAAAACAATAAACTGCCGCTTTTCTGCTTCTGCGATCCTGCAGGGAACCTCAGTAGTCAGGGGATGTTGCTAAACGCTCAGGAGAACCAGCTTCCCATCACTCAGAACTGGTTTGCACCGTGCAGCTGTGAGACGAGGTGGGAAGGGGAATGGGGTTAAGTTTGGGGTTACCAAAGGCTGCGACCTTTGCTCTGTGCACCAGGTGCATCTCACACGTGCTGTGCTTAGCAGCATCGGTTTTCAAGTTGGATGCGTTTCCAAGCCTGCCATCATTTTTTGTTTCTTTCCCTCAGTCTTTCTCTAAATGTCCTCCTCGATAAGGAAGACAATGAATCTTGACAAGATTCCCCTCCACCTCAAATGCTCTGCGGGGCGGGAACTGCACACGTGCGGTTTCTCTGCTTGCTTTCTAAGCACATCCTGAGCCCTGTGTGGCTCAGCTCCTAGCTGCTGAGTCAGCGGAATGGAAGTCAAGCACCAGAACAGCAGGAATACACACAGAGGCTTAATTACAAGGGACGTTTTCAAGTTGAAAACATTGCTCACCCGGAAAAAACTTTACAGAGAAAAGTTCAAGCTGTTTTCAGTTTTCTCATCAGACAGATTTTCTTACCGAGTCCATATTTCCATCGTTCAAAAAACACCATTCGAGCAGAGGATTCAAGTTTTGATTGACTCTAAAAGATGACACAAGTGTGGTCCGTGGCCCACGGGCTTCCAACCACCTGATGGTAGAGAATGAATACCAAGCAAAGGACGGGCCACTGGGGGGTTCAGGGTCAAAGGACACGGTCAGCATCCAGACACCCCCCCCCCACACACACACACACACACACACTCACCTCTCAGCTCCACCCCAGAAGGGATGGAAAATCCACGTGAAGGCTTCACCTGGGTGAGAAGGAAGATCTTTCCACATCAGGCCTTTACCGACCCAGGCTGGCTGTGTTAGGGCTTTTAACCTTGAGCAAGGTCATCCCTACCCATCTTCACTCATGGAAAAACACACAGGGGCCTTGCGGAGGAGTCCAGCTGGGCAGAGGAAACCAGGTGTGGCCCCAAAATGCCAAGCTTCAAACCCACCCCAATCCATAACTGAGTTTATCACTGACTGTGGCAAAAAAATAAAAAAAGAACAATGTGCTGGATTTTCATAAAGCAAAACTGATTTTGTTTTAAAGGCTGCCTTTTCTTTTCTAACATTTTAAATTTTTTTTCATTCCGTATACTTAATTTTTTAAATATTTTATTGTTTTTTTACAGAGAGGAAGGGAGAGGGATAGAGAGTTAGAAACATCGATCAGCTGCCTCTTGCACACCTCCCACTGGGGATGTGCCTGCAACCCAGGTACATGCCCTTGATCAGAATCAAACCTGGGACCTTGCAGTCCACAAGCCGACATTCTATCCACTGAGCCAAACCGGTTAGGGCAGTATACTTATTTTGATATCTACTTTTATTTGTAGTATGATCAACAGTGCATTCATTTTTTAAAATATATTTTTATTGATTTCAGAGAGGAAGGGAGAGGGGTGAGGAAGAAACATCAATGATGAGAGAATCATTGATTGACTGCCTCCTGCACACCCCCTACTGGGGATCTAGCTCACAACCTGGACATGTGCCCTTTATGGACCGTCACCCCCTTGAGAAATTCCCAAATAGAGCTTTAAAATTCAAAGAGCATCTCTGTTAGTTCACACCCTCCAAGAAGCAGACACTGAGGCCAATTAAAGAAGCAAGAGATAAGGGGGAGTGTCTGGGAGAAGGAGGGGAGAGCCTGCCAGCACTGCAGCTCTGACGCTGGGAAGGAGGGGCGGGAAATTGGGGGGATAGAGCTCAGATCAGGGCACAGGCCTAAGTTCCAGCCAGAGCAGTGGGGCGTCATAGTTGAGCTATCAGAGGAACCCGAGTCTTCGGGGGATGGGCCTGAATTACCACCCAAGCTGTGTCATTGCTGTAAGTGACCTGCAGGAAATCCCCAGGACAAGTGTGATGGGGTCAACTGCACTCCCACCGCAGGACTCACTCCCAGCCCAGCCATGCCCTGCACAGACGCTTCTCTCTCCACGTAGGTCCCACAGGCCTCTTCCTGAGGAGGCGGTTGGTGGGAGAGTCTGCAGCCCCATCACTGCAGGTGGCCTCAGGGCCACAACTGGTACCCCTCTCCCTCCTCCCTCCAATTCCCCTCACCCTCAGCTACCACCTCAGCAGGGCTCCAGGGCCTCTGGCACCACAACGTCCCAGCTCAGGGCCGCAGGTGTCTCTGAACAATTACACTGAGGCAGGGCAGAATCACCTGGGCTCACACATGCGCCTCCTTGGGGTTTTGTTTTTGGTTTTTGGTGTTTTTTTTTGGCAGCTTAAAACAATACAAATTTATTATCTCTTGGTTCTGGAGGTTAGAAGTCCAAAATGGAGCAGCCCTGACATCTTTACAGACACAGTTCCTAGGACAATGGAAACGAAGGAGAAAATAAACAAATGGGACCACATCAACATAAAAAGCTTCCGCACAGCAAGAGAAACCATCATCAAAACAACAAGAGAGCCCGCTGCATGGGAGAACATATTTGCCAATGATATTTCTGATAAGGACCTAATCTCCAAAATTTGCAGGGAACTCATACAACTTAACAAAAGGAAGATAAACAATCCAATCAAAAAATGGGCAGGGGGGAGTTAAGAGATCAACTGAAAGACTTCTATGCACGCATATGAGCATAATCAATGGACACAAGACACTGGAGGGTAGGGGAGGAGGGGGGATGGTCAAGGGAAAAATTGGAGACCTATCTAACACGCGTTGTAATACTTCAAGCAATAAAACAAAATTTTAAAAAATGGGCAAGGGACCTAAATAGACGCTTTTCAAATGAGGACATACATAAGGCTGAGAGACACATGAAAACATGCTCAAAGTCACTAATCATCTGAGAGATGTGAATCAAAACAACAATGAGGTAGCATCTCACACCTGTCAGAAAGGCTGTCATCAACAAATGAACAAACAGGCAAGTGCTGGCAAGGACACGGAGAAAAGGAACCCGTGCACTGCTGGTGGGATGCAGCCAGGTGGACGGGCAGAGGCAGTAGTGGCGAGTGTGGCCTTGGCGAGAGCCAGGCGGGCATTCCGCAGCCTCAGCACCGCCACCACAGCCACTCCAACCGTGAGCCCGCCATGCCAGGACCCTGCAGCCTCACGCAGGTCACTGACACCCTCCCCGGCCCAGCTTCTTCCTCCGTTGACGCCCAGCAAGGGCCCAGGACTCAAGGGAGTTGTGGGGCTCTGAGAAGGAGGCTCCTGGCAGAGCACTGGTCAGCCTGGAGGGCATCCTGGTGGAGGCGAATCTCAGGAGCTGGGAGGGGACGTGGGGCAGAGAGAGCTGAGACTCAAAGACGCTGCGATGGTTAGGAGCCTGGACACCTGGGGAGCTGACAAATGTCCAGGCGGCCTGGAGCCCCTAGAGAGGCGGGATCGAGGCCTGAGCAGGCACACTGGGAGGGGGCAGTGGAAGGGGCAAGTCCAGCCACTTACCCACAGGGGTGGGGGCCCTGAGCAGCCAGGGCGTTAACAGCGGTGGCGCTGGGTGCAGGGTGGGAGCTGCCTTCCCAGGCGCTCATCCTGGCCCCCCGTGTGGGCAAGGACTGGAGGAGGCAGGAGCCAGCGCAGGACAGTACCCAGCAGGCCGTTCGGGGACGAGCAACAGCTGGGCCGCGTGGCCAAGGTGCTGAGCCTCACCTGTGACCAGGAAAGTGCCCACTCCCACCACCTGCCATTCAGCCCATCGAGCCACAGCAATGGAAAAGCTGTCCGTGCCTTTTGGGCGAAAAATGTGGGGAAACGAGCTCTGAAACCTTGCAGGAGGACAAGTTTACAGAATCTAGTGAGGCTGAGCTGTGTCTACTCCCATCCACATGCCACCGCACTGAGTGTAAGAATGTCTGTAGCCTGGCTTCTGATGAAGGAAGAGAAGAGAAGAAAGGAGAGAAAGGAGGGGAGGGGAGGGGGGCAATAACCTGAGTGTCCTCCCCCAATAGGGGAGTAGATGTGTGAGTTGAGATATGTTCATACCTTGGAATCTATAGAGCAATTAAATAAACTGGAGCCACCTGTGCTAACAGAGCTACATCCAAAAATATAAAGCGAAAAAAGCACATTGCAGGTAGGAGGATTATATGGCATTTGGTACCACTTATTAACCTTCTAAATGCGAAATAGTAGGTATTTTCAGACTCATGCGCATGTGGCAGAAGGATAAAAGCAGACGGGATGCCCTGACTGGTTTGGCTCAGTGGATAGAGTGTCGGACTCAAGGGTCCCGGGTTTGATTCCGGTCAAGGGCATGTGCTTTGGTTGCGGGCACATCCCCAGTGGGGAGTGTGCAGGAGGCAGCTGATCTCTCATCGATGTTTCTGACTCTCTATCCCTCTCCCTTCCTCTCTGTGAAAAATCAATAAAATAAAATAAAATAAAATAAAGCAGAAGGAATGAGAGCCCACTGGGGAGAGAGGGGCATGGCAGGACTTAGTCATAAAGAGCATTCAACTCCATCGACAGTCCTGATTCTTTGAAAAGTGTGAAGTGCTCCACGGCCATTATTAGCATTTATAAAATCAGAGCGGTGGGGCAGATGCATGGGTCACATGTTATAACAGTTTCTGCACTTGTGTATGTTTACTAGTCAAATTTTTATTGGGAAACTATGGGGCTGAGGGCAGAAGATCTGAGTAACCCAGGAGACAATTCCTCAGGAGCAACCACAATGATGAAGAGAGGGCTGGGAGGGAGCAAAATGGACGTCTGAGATTTTCAAGCGAGAGGGCAGGGCAGGGGTGCCCCCAGCTTCGGCAGGGCCACCGGGTGGATGGAGGAGACGCTGGGACAGAAGGGGTTGGGAGGAAATTCCTGACATCAGGTTGGGACGTGTTGAGTCCCAGGCACCAGTAAGTCATCCAAGTAGCGCTGTCAGAGGCGGCTGGCCCTGAGGGGCATCCGGCGGCAGAGGCAGCTTGCTGTCGGTGATGACTCAGGCCAGGACCAGCGTCCTCCAGGGAAAGGGAAGAGGGAGCAAGGATGGCCCGGCCGGCACTCCCGCGCTTCACAGACAGGCAGAGCCGGACAGAGGGGCAGGACTAGGAGAATCTGAAATATGTGTATATCAAAGCAGCCATGTTCTATAAAACAAACAGAGGGAATGTTCACAACAAATAGAAAAGACAAAAGAATACTATTTTCAGCATGTGCAGGTGCTTACAGTGAATAAATAAGAAGCACTAAGACCTTGCTAACCAAGCAGGTAAAATGCTTGCACAGACAATTCACCGAAGAAGAATCAAGCGTTTTTAACAAACACGTGGGGAAAATGCGCATCAGAGAGCTCATGGTTCAGCTGCCCTCCTATCAGATCGCTGGTGTGGGGTTTTGTTTTAATGAATTCTTGCTGGAGGGTAGGTGATACAGGGCAGGGTATAAGTTTACATGCCTTTTTAGAAAGCAATTTGGCAATAGGCAGAGGCCTTAAAATATCAGTTTCTTTGCTTGCTTCCAGTAATTCCACTTTGAGTAAATTCTGAAAGGGCGAAATGCCTTAAGCCAAAGATATTTATATTTGCAATAGCAGTAAATAAATGAAGTTCAATACATTAAATAAATTGTAGCTCTCCACTGTAGAAAATATTACATAGTTCTAACAGATGGATGTTTACAAAGTTTGTAATAAGATGATAGAATGCTTATGTTATAATTTTAAAAAATGAATTTTTTAAGTTATATGGGGAATGATCTTGCGCATACATCTGCCAACCAACAATAATAACAACAAAAATTTACATATTGAAAACATGTCACAAAATACTGTGGTTTATTTTCTTGTCATTTTTCTGTACTGCCTGTGCTTTCTATAATGGGTATTTCCTTAATAATGAAATACACACGCACATTATCTTTCAAAGAAAAAATGTCCTGTTAGGGCTTCTCCCTCACCATGCAGGCGTGTGCGGTGTTTGGGTGCAAGGAGGTGGCATGCGACTCCTGCTTAAGAGAAGGAGTGGAGTGCGGGACAGCCTGGGACGGCGGCCATCGTGTGATTTATTCCCTGCATCATCTTTGGGTTTGGTGGCATTTTTATATTTCCCCTGGGAAAGCAATAATCTTGCATTCTGTGTCGCATTTCCTGAAGAGCCCCTTCCGCGAGGAGAGGAGAGGATATAAACGCGGAGCAACCTCACAGGCAGGCCGGCACCAGGCTCCCAGCCGGACTCTGGGCAGACGGCAACCTCGAGCCACATGTGGTTGTCCACGTTCATAATCCAGGAAAGTGAAATGTGAAGTTCAGTGCCTCCGTCACCCTAGCCACATTTCAAAGGCTCCGTGTGGCCACATCTGTGCAGGGAGCCCTCTCTCAGGGTAGAACATGTCCATCCTCACATTAGTTAGCACTAATGGGGAAACTTACCTGGCTTTTCCCAACTGCAAAGCTGGCTCAACATTCAAAAATTAGGGGGGGAATGCACATTAGCAGATTAAAGGGGGGGGGGGGATGCGATTATCTCCATAGACGTAGACAGAGCACTCAGAGAATCCTTGATGCAGAAAGCCGAAGGGCTGTCTGTCCACCGCGGGGCCCAGGTCCACACATGTTGTGTACAACGGTGACACCTAATGGCCAGTGTCGGTACTTACATGCGCTCCTGGACCTGAAGGGTGGCCTTTCCTCCAGCAGCTCTTACGTGAAAGAGAAAGGA
This sequence comes from Murina feae, assembly GCA_004026665.1. Lineage (NCBI taxonomy): Eukaryota > Metazoa > Chordata > Mammalia > Chiroptera > Vespertilionidae > Murina > Murina feae. Next base: position 55,888 of record PVJC01002646.1, read on the forward strand.
TTCCGGACAGGAGTGGGTTACAGTTCATGAACTCCCTTCTCAGTTTAGCTGAATCAGATGGACGCCCTCCGCCCCCAAAAGACCTGCTTAGTTCTGAGAATTCCAGGAGTTAAGTGAGCGTCCTGAGCTTTTCTCCTAGCATCAAACCCTCCGGAGTTAGTTATTCTGGGAACACATTTTCCATGTAGATTTTTTCTTTTGCTAAAGAGCTTTACTGCGGTATAACGGATCTACTGTAAACTGCGCCTGTTTAAAGTGCACAGTTGGTGAGTTTTGACATTTGTTTACACCCATGAAACCACCACTGCAATCGGAATGACGACGCGTTTATCCCCCAAGCTTCCTCGTGCCCCTTGGTAACCTCTCCTGCCCCTTCCTCCTTCCTTGTCTGCAGGCAACCTTCTGACTGCTTTCTGGCACTAGGGCTGAGCTCACATTCTCTAGAGTTTTATGTAAATGGAGTCGTGCAGTGTGTGCTCTGGGTTTGCTGGGTGCTTTCACTCAGCATCATTATTGTGAGGTTCACTCATGTTGCATATACCAGTCGTTCCTTCCTTTATATTGCAGGCCCTGGCTGTGCTCAGACTCTGTGAAGAGCTAACCCATCAGAATCAATATTAATAATTCATCCGTCTCTGCCTCAGGCTCCCCAGCAAGAGAGGAGCCCAAGCCCCAGAGGAGGAGGAGGCTGGGCTTAGGCTGCAGTCAATGGGACCGGCCTCCCCGGGAATTCTCCCTGGGGGCTTCTTAAAGGGCCACAAGCCAGAGAATGTGAGTGATGTGGCCCAGGGCATCCAAGGGACAAGTGCCACTCTATAAAATATGAGGTCGAGCCCCAACCAGGGTGTGAGCCCTGAGGGCAGGGGCCACAGAGGTCGGTTCTGGGGCTGGAAGAATAGGGAAACCTTCTAGGCCCTGCTGCTCCGAAATTACTCTCCCCGGGGCCAGGCAGTGCTTTGCCAAGCAACCAAAAGGCAGCAGAGTCATAAATCAGTTGCATTTGCCCCAAACAGGTCATGAAGAGTTATTTTGAACATGACTTGACAAAAAAAAATTCCCTGGAACGGAATCAACTTAAAAGCATAAATAGAGAGAATGGGGAAATGTTCATTTCCCTCCTCTCCGGAGTGATAAGGCTGTGAGGCTGCAGGGCTGGGGTCTCCACAGGGAGGCTGCTCTTTCCCCTGCAGTCATGATCCTGAGTGTAAGTGTTCAAGGCCCAGCATGCCACAGGGTGATGGATCTTCCAGGGAACAGCCACTGCAGCCAGCAGACATGGATCTTTTGGAGGGTGAAGAGGTGGGGGCTGGAGGCCTCCCAAGATCTTCCAGCCTGCCCTGGAACCAGGGCCTGCACAGGACATTCTAGCAGAGCAAGCAGCAGGATGCTCACCTGGACTGTGATGCCACTGAATCAGCCCCGGCCTGTGAGGTTTCTTTCAATTAAATATGCATACATGTACGCCAAGAGGTCTGGGAGGATCTGCACTTTCCTGTTATCTGATGTCCTGATGTTTCTGAAACTTTTATAATGTGTGTGTGTGTGTGTGTGTGTGTATTATTTTTTAAAGGCAGCATTGTTTAGCAAGGAATTCTTTTCTTGTTACCAAAATTAGTAACATAGGAGATTTAGAAAAATATAGAGAAACCAAAAGGGGGAGACAATCACCTGTAATTATAATCCTACCACCCAGATATATTCTGTTATCTTTTAGAGAATTTCCATTGGTTATATTTTATAAATATAAAATACATATTTTAACAAAAAAAAGAGATCATATGGTACATTCTTTGCCGGGGCTAACCAGCAGACCCTGAGCTACTGGTGAAGGATTACTCTAACACACAGTTTCTGTGAAAGAGAGGCTAAGGGGCTGTTTTGCTTTAGGAGTAAATAGCCCTGTTCACCTGCCTCCTTGGGCTTTTATTGTCACAACAGCTTGAACTAAAATTAACCTCTAGATACAATCAGCAGGGTAAGTATCCTTGAGAAAACACCTGCATCTGCAGTGTCTTTCAAACAAGGACTTTTTGAAGTCTAAACATAAAGATTCTAGTAAAACACCAGGGGCATCAGACTTGTTTGGAAAAGTCAAGGCAGGGTCAGCCACCTTCGGCAAAGTGCCCCAGAGGCCTCTGACCTTTCAGAGAATCCTCCTTACAGACTTTTTCAAACAAGTCCCATACTTCCCTACAATTCTTTTTCATCATCTACTTTCATACTTCATAATATATGCTCGATATTTGTATGTCACTGACATCCTCCTACATCATTTTTAAAAAATATATGTTATTGATTTTTTACAGAGAGGAAAGGAGAGGGATAGAGTTAGAAACATCGATGAGAGAGAAACATCGATCAGCTGCCTCCTTCACACCCCTTACTGGGGATGTGCCCGTAACCAAGGTACACGCCCTTGACCAGAATCAAACCTTGAACCCTTCAGTCAATGCTCTATCCACTGAGCCAAACCGGCTAGGGCCTCCTATGATACCATTTTATTAGCTTACAGTATTCCATTTAATGAATGTACTATATGCTTAAGTATCTCTCTCTAGTCCACAGGCCAATTATCATATTACCATTTTCCCATTATGCCTGCCCTGTACAGACGCACAGTAGGACTGCACTTTCTTGACCCTGGGAGTTGGGTGTTGCCATGGCACTCGTTGTGGCCAATGGAATGTGAGCAGTGATGATGTCCACACAGAAGCTTTAAGAGCCCATGTTCTCTTCCTGCCTCGGCCCAGCAATGCAGACCGCACCTCCCTCAGCCTGGTCTCTGCATGTGCAGCCTTAGCCACCTCCAGTGGGCATGGAGCACAATGGGGCAGCAAACTCTGGTCCTGGCCACTGGGAGTGGGGACTGTTTTGTTTCTGTGACATAACCTTACCGGTCCTCAGGCTGATGGAGAGATAAGGTTCAAGAGCCCCAACCCTCCAAGTGTGTGTGGTCTTAAGTACAAGCCTAAAATAAATATAAGGAAAGGGTTCCATGATGAGCAGCGATTAGCCATTCAGAGCAAAGCCACGTCCAGGGTGCCACGGAGCAGTCGGACATGGTCAGCCCGGACGGGACAGCATTGGGACGGACAATGAGCAGAAGGTGGCTCACAGGCTCTGGAATGGCTTGGGCAGACTTTGTGGAGGGCCGAGGGGCAGGTTTTTGAAGGCTGGGGACATTTAAGGGTGGGGCTGTGGAGAAAATGAGGGCTGGAGGAGAAAAGGGCCAGGCTGGGAGAAACCATGGCTTCACGGAGAGGAACCTCGCCTCTGTCCTGGGCTTCCCACCCTTCCTGAAAACGCCTCTGGAAACTGCCTGGTCAGGAATGCAGCACTGAAACTGCCTTCGGAGGCCGAATATGTCTTATTTGAATCATGTGTAGGCTATTTCCAAGAGTAGGTTTTGGGGAGCTGAGGGCTACCTGGGGAGAGGTCAATGGGGGGAAAAGGAGACATTTGTAATACTATTTGTAATACTTTAAACAATAAAGGATTTTTTTTAAAAAAAGTAAGTTTGAGCCCTGACTAGTTTGGCTCGGGAGCATCAGCCTGCGGACTGAAGGGTCCCGGGTTCGATTCCGGTCAAGGGCATGTACCTTGGTTGCGGGCACATCCCCAGTAGGGAGTGTGCAGGAGGCAGCTGATCGATGTTTTTCTCTCATTGATGTTTCTAGTTCTCTGTCCCTCTCCCTTCCTCTCTGTAAAAATCAATAAAAAATATATTTTTTTTAAAAAGTAAGTTTGACTTCAGATAAAGTGAAAAACTACTGTGGTTTGCTAATGCTACTTGAGCATCATGCCCAACAGCCACAGGTGTAGGCCATTCTTTCAATCTGTTAGTCCTCCAGTCGGTGTCGACCAGTCAGCATCTGTCAGTCTGTCCATCCACCCGCCAGTGTCTCTCAGTCAGTCACTATCAATCAGGCAGCCTGTCAGGGTCAGTTGGTCTGTCAGCCAGTGAATCAGTATCTGTCAGTCAGTCACTGTCCATCGTCAGCTGGGGTCTGTCAGCCAGCAGGGCGTTCGCTGGCTCTGAGACCTGCCATTTCCCTGCCTGTGTACTCAGCCAGCTCCTTTCCTACATCTGCACACTGACATGCGCGTGCCACTCCTCCGTGAGGCCAGAGAGCTGGGGTGTTGCCTCAGGAACTCAGAACAAGGAGATGGCCACGCTGGGTCAGGCCCTCAGCCCTCATTTCTGCCGCTCTGTCAGCTGCTGGGCCGAGCTGCTGTGATGCTCGGAGATTCCTGGGTTCCCGGGGACATCAGTTCAGAAGCGAGTCACAGGAAACATGGCCACCTCTGGACTCTGAAGAGACGCTTCCTCCCCTACAGAGGTTTGTGGCAGTTCCCCGCCTCAGTGCTCACCTGGGCACAGGCCCAGGGCTGGCAAGATCAACACAAGGACACCTCGGGCACCATGGCAGCAGTCCCTTCCAACTTCCTCCCACAGAGAGCTCTGCAGACACAAGGTTCTTCCTGACTCAGGGAAAAGGGAATACACACAGCAACTCCTTTCTCAGGGAGGGCCAGAGATGGGGACAGGGGTGGGTGGAGCCATCCTAAACCCTGGCACAGTCCCCGGGTTTGAACATTATTGTGGGCATTTATCTTGTCTGGATACTGTCCCCCCTTCTCTGAGGGAACTACTCACCAGCCCTATCAACCCCTGAACCCCCATCCTCACACCCACCCCAACTATGTGGGTGCTGGTGGGAGCTGACAATCACAGTACAGCCCTCATCCTAGCCAGAGGCCTGGGCACTGACCCAGCTGGACCCATGGTAGTGCCTCACAGTGATTGATCCAGGGGCGGGGACAGGACTCAAGCCAACCAATCAGAACTCTCCCCAGGATTTTTCTGAGGCCGCTTCATGAGGCCTTTAGCTAGAAGCATGTGGGCCTAGGTCTGCCAACAGAATGGCTCTCATTATGTAGGGAAGCCCTTAGAAAGAGCCTAAATCTCACACGTGGAAGAAAACAGATGAGAGTCCTGACAGAGTTCAAGCCCCTAATTCCAGCCAGCCCCCGCAGCTGCCTCCACGCCTCTCCCCTGGCCTCCTGCCATTTGGCTTGTGAGCCAGGCTTGTAACCGAAGAGCCTTGCCTAATACAAACCAGCATGCTTGCTGCCTGGGTAGAGCTACCCCCACCCACACCCCACACCCATTTGGAAGTGGCCGATTCAGTGTGTGGTTTGCCCAAGCCCCTCGACTTCTCCTTTTTAGCTTCTTGCATCAGATGGGCAGGAAAAACCAGGGAGGCCGCTCAGGGCTCTGGCAGATGCAGTGGGTATTAGGTCGCAGGAACGCAGGAGGCCAGGATGGTGAGGGATCACGAATTTATTCAATCATCCACACACCAGGTGGCTGAGCCCGGCTGCCTCCAGCCCCCAGTGAGGGAGTCAGTGGCTTTTAAAGGACTTTTGGTGGGCTTTTTCTGGGCGGAGACTTCTCTGTGCATACCTGGAGGGGAGATCATGGAATGTGGTCGCAGCAAGTGAAATGTGGTCTCAGCAAAGGGAATGTCCATAGTGAAATGGCCTGAAAAGCCATTTCCCAGGGGGGAGTGGGGTATAGACTCAATTATTTGGTCAGACTTAACAGTGGGTGGTCCCTGAGGCGTTGGGGGGTGGGGGGGGGGGTAAGGGAGGGGCCAGCATCTGCCCTCTCACAGCTAGAAAGTGTATGTGGCTCCTCTTGGGCTCCCTATCCTGCCACTGTTTTGTTAGGACACACTCAGCATGGAGAATGCTCTTGCTTGTCTTGTAGTTGCCTACACACAAGGCAGCTCCATCGACAGTGACCTGCGCAGGCTCACAGGGTCCTGGGCTCAGAAGGACCCCACGTGGGTTGACTGCTCTATGGTCACCCTCTTGAAATTCTTGATCCCTTTTGAACAAGGGCCTTTGCATTTTCATTTTGCCTCAGGGCCCTCAGGTTATGTAGTTGCCTCTGGCTCTGTGCATTCTCTCGGGATGGGATTTGTGATTCCAATTAATTGCTCCAGTTCCCAGAGTTGCCCTCCCCAACCCCCATTCCGTAATACCTCTTCCCCTCCCCTTCCCACCCCCATGCTCCTCTTCCCCACAGGGGACCTCTCCCCCAGAGGCTGGGAGCCATGCCGGCACACAGGCAGCCAGCTGGCAGTCAGCTCACTGCTCCCCTTCTGAGTTCTCTGTAAAATCCCGAGAGCTGGGATTCATTTCATCCGGAACAGTGCCCACACGAGTGGCTTCTCTGGCTTCTACCCTTCAGCCCCCAACATTCTGCAGTTCTGCCTGAAACCACCTTCCCGGACCTTGGGAAAGCTGCTCCAGCATGAACATGAACGTGAATGGGGTCCAGCGCCGGGCTACTCAGATCTGAGCGATCAAGGACCCGCTGCAGGTCCACACACGAAGAGCAGCTTTTATGAGAACACTTCGTTGTTCTGTAATGAGGACTTGAAAAGGCTAGCAAACAGGTAAGCAGCCTGTGTCCTTGGGAACAGCCTGCTCAACAGCCAGCGAAGGCATGTCCTTGCCTGGGGCCTCGCTGCCTCTCCTGGAAAAAGCAGACTCCAGCCCCTCCGCTCCCCTCCCTTCCTAAGGGTGGAATAGCACCAAATAAAGCAGCCTCAGTCTTCACACCCATAGGATTTAACGTGAAAAAACAGGCGACGGGGGGAGTGACATGGGAGAAACTGGCGAACAATTTGACGGTGCGGAGCCCAGGTGTGGGTGCCCGTGATTTATTTTTGGAACATGCTAACAGCTATGCAACTAGGAACATTTCATTCACCCGTCCCACCCATGTTTTGTGTCATAAAGACATACCAAGACTTTGGAAAAAATTCCAAAGGGGATTACATTGAAATGTGCTGTTTCTTCACTTGTGGGTCCTGTGCTTGTCTTAAATCACAGTGAGTCAAGTGAAATAGCTTTACAGCTTACTAGCACTCAAACCTGTTCTCCAAGGAAGCGGTTTAAAAGCTTCCAGCCGCAAACAAGCCGGGCAGTGATGCCACGACAGGAGGCAGCCCCAGGATACAGAAGCAGCTCTAACATAAAGCTTGTCTTTCAAAAGAAAAAAACTTAAAAAGAAACACCAAAAGATAAAATAAAAAGCCATTGGCAGAAAGGAAGAAAGAAAGGCCAAGAGGGAAATTCAATATATCTAGAAAGAGTGGGTCCTCTTCAGGACTGAGGTCCCAAAATAATAAGGTGCTGTGTCCTCTTTTGGAATAAAGAGGTGAGGAACAGATCTGTCTGAAGCCATGCTGAGAATCTGGTTTAAAAAGACAAACCGGGCCCAACTGGGGTGGCTCAATGGTTGAGTGTTGACCTATGAACCAGGAGTTCAAGGTTTGATTCCCAGTCAGGGCACACACCCAGGTTGTGGGCTTGATCCCCAGTGGGGAGCGTGCAGGAGGCAGCCGATCAATGATTCTCGCTCATCATTGATGTTTCCATCCCTCCTCCTCCCTTCTTCTCTGAAATCAATGAAAACATAAAATTTTTAAAAAGATGAAACAGATCACAGGCAGGCACTGTGGTATTTCCAGTGGCGGCACTGACCCTGGGCTGTGCCAACAATGCAGCCAGTAACTCACCAAAAAGAGTGTTCCCCCTAACTGGTTTGGCTCAGTGGATAGAGCATCGGCCTGCGGACTGAAAGGTCCCAGGTTCGATTCTGGTCAAGGGCATGTACCTTGGTTGCAGACACATCCCAGTAGGAGGTGTGCAGGAGGCAGTTGATCGATGTTTCTCTCTCATGGGTGTTTCTAACTCTCTATCGCTCTCCCTTCCTCTCTACAAAAAAATCAATAAAATTAAAAAAAAAGTGTCCCCTGCTCTTGCCAGTCTGCAGGAAGCTTGCAGGGGTTGGCAGCTGGCTTCCCATTGAGAGGCGCCTCACTGCCCCTAGGAACAAATCAGCCAAGACCTGCAGAACTGGACTTGTAATCAAGAATGAGCGGGTAGACACCACTCAGAGATGCCTGAGGACACTGGCCATACTCAGGCAACATCATTTGCCATTGTCATTTCTCATCCATTGCGAATGGGTGGACCACTTCTGCCCAAAGCTCAAAGCAGTGGCTGGCTGGGACAGGTGGCAATAAGCCTCCAAGACGCCTCTAACCAACCTGGAGGCTTCTGAGCAAAAGGGCCTGGGCGGCCGGGGTTGGGGCTCCTCCTTAGGGGTTCCCCACGGGCGCCCCGGACCCGCGGAGCCTCTGGATGAGGAGGAGCAGCCTGGTGACGTCGGAGAGCGCGGGGAACAGGGCCATGACGCTGTCCACCTGGTGGGGTGGGAAGATGCTGCAAAGCTCCGTGCGCGCTCGGGCGCGCGCGTCCCCCTCGCCGGCCGCGGACCCCAAAGGGCCCCAGACGGCGCCTTCGCCCCAGCTCCACTCCGCCCAGGCCGAGCGCCCTGACACCCGGGCGGCCCCGTGCTGCAGGGACCACGGGTCGGGGGGCAGCCTCTCCGGGGGCAGCAGGTCGCTCTGCGGGTCCCCGAGGCGGCCCCCAGCCCGTGGCCGGCCCAGCGGGCCCGACTGGTTCTGGGGCTCCGGCAGGCAGGGCGGAGCGGGTAGGGGCAGGGGAGCCGCGGGCGCCACCCAATCGGGGCAGCGTGGCCGGGTCGTGAGGCTGGGAGGGGGCGCCCCAAAGGTGCCCGGGTCGTCGCAGAGGGCGAGCCGGGAGAGGCCCCCCTCGAGGCCCCCCACGTCGGGCCCCCGCCGCGCCGGGGGCAGGCTGCGCACGCCGGGCTCCCGGGGGCCGGGCCGGCCGGCGGCGGGGGCGCTCAGGGGGCCGCTCTGCTCCGCCCGCGCCCTCGGCCGCTCCTCGTCCCGCCAGGTGCGCGTCTGGGCGCGAAGCTCGTCGGCCACGGCCAGCTGCGTGTGGAGCGGCCTCTCCGGGTGGTAGAACTTGCACTTGATGCCGTAGGTGCATTTCTTGCCTGGAAGGGGCGGGGTGGGGGGAGAGAGGGCGCGGGGTGAGGCCTCGGGTGGGGGGCGGGCTGGAGAAGCTGTGGGCAGTGCCTGCCCCTGGCTTTCTCCTGGGTGTTGTTAACGGGAAGCGCCCAGGATGCAGAGTTAGCTGGATGGGGCAAGGCCAGGTGGGGTGAAGGGGTCCGGGGCGCAGAAGGGATGCGCAGGGTGCAGCACCCACCTCCCTGGGGTATAGGTGCTGGGCATGATAACCCGGCGTCAGCCAGGAGGGTGTCTGCCTGGGAGCTCCCTTTGGCGAGGGAGTGAGACCAAATCTCTCCACCCACAACCTCAATCTCCATTTCCCCAGGAACCCTGTGGATAGGGGGTCTCAGGAGTGGGTGGGCAGTGCGTACATGTGGCATAGGATGCACCTCCAGGGCTGCCTCAGTTTCCTCCATGTGCCCACATTCCTGTGTTAAGCATTGCCCTCTTCCCGTATGCTGTCTTAACAGGTGATCAAATAAATGATTTATCATCACAACCGGGGCACCTTTGAGAGTGAAAGGGGAGCAGAATGCAGCAACCTGACTGTGTTTCGCCTTCATTCTAACAGGAAATGACTGGCCCTGTCACCTAAGGCTTTTTGAACTTCTATGGGCACGCAAACCAAGGGATAGCTTTCCAAGCCAAGTTAGTGAAAGCTGCCCAGGATACTGGTGCCCTGGAGAGCTCTGGATAAAATCCCTAATTTTTTTTTTTATCTTATTGTTTAATGTTTTTTAAAATTGATTTTTAGAGAGAGGACGGGAGAAGGAGAAGGGAGAGATAGAATCATCAATGAGAGAGAAACATCAATTGGCTGCCTCCTGCACCACTCTACTGGGGATCAAGCTGCATGTGCCCTGACGGGGGATTGAACCAGTGACCTCTTGATGTGTGGGTTGAAGCTCAACCACTGAGCCAGAATCCCTACCTCCTAATGATAGCATTGACTAGCAGCCATAAGGGCCCAGGGGTGGGAGGTGGGGGGCAGGCTGGGACACAGCATGCCAGGTGCCAGGTGAAGGGGCTGATAAAGGGGAGCTTGGGGGACACAAAGCCTCCCTGCTTCCAGGAACAGCTTTATCTTATGTGTGACCCCTGCATCCACCCCCAAAATACTCCCATGCATCAGGAAGCCCAGGCGTCAGTTCATTCCTACAATAACCTCATCAGGAAACCGCCATGGAGACGCAAGGCCTGGACCTGGGCCCTGGGGGCGCGGGGTGTCACCCACCGTATGGGCAGTGCTGCCAGGAGGGCTCTGGGGGCTTTGGCTTTCTGCTCAGGAAGTTGCTCAGGGTGGGTCCCCGGCGGCCCAGGGGGTCGTCAGGAGGCATGAACCTAGAAAGCAAGCACAGAGGGGCCACTGCAAAACCAACAGGGACTCAGCAATGCCACCTGCGTGGCGAGTGCCCAGCAGGAGGATGGCAGCCCCTGGCATGACCTGGGCTAGGCTCACCAGCCAGCACTCCTCCCGGACCCACAGGTGGTACAGGGTGTGGAAGCAGCACAGCCCGTTCTCACACCGCGCGTGTGCAGAGCACAGCACTGATCCCTGGAGAGCAGCCCCTGGGCCGCCTCCAAGAGTCTCTCCTGCTGAGATTCGTGCCAACAGGACCAGAACCACTGAGCGACTCCTTTCCAAATGCAGGTCCCTGGCTTCCTACCAGACGCACTCGAGCCGAGTCTCAAGTTGCTCGGGAACCTGCATTTAATGAGGCCCCAGGTGACTTTTATCCGCTCAAATCGAAGCACAATTGCTCTCGACCCCTCCAATCCCACTCTGAAAGCGGCTCTGAGCTGCCTTCCCCTGCCCTCAACAGAGAAAGTTAGAGACCTCCGTCCTTGAGGCTCAGGTCCGTCCCATTTCTGCAGCTACCCCCACAGCCTGGGCATTGCCATGAACAGCGAGTTTGGAACACCCGTTGGCGAGTCAGCAAAGCTGCGGATGCCAGGTACGGCAGATCCAACCCACCTCTGCCAAGCCGGGCTTCTGGGTGGCTTTGGTCTCAGCTCCCGGGACTGCCTGACCCAGGCCCTGTTCTCTGCCCCACCCTGCCCCGCACCTGCCCCTTCCCCTCCCCCTGGCATTAAGTCTAACAAGGAAGGGAACGCAACCTCAGGGTGCTAACAGCTCAAAGGGAAAACAACATTCCTGAGAAGGAAAGCTCCCCTGGTTTAGCGCCATCCAGTGTTTTATATGAATACTTTTGTTCCCAGGGGACAATTCAAGACACAGAAAGGCTCCACTGGAGGGGCTGTGCGTTCTAAACAGAGGGCCTGCATTTACACCTTTGTGTCCCTTAAGAGTCAAGGGTCGTGCTGAGGTCCCATTCTGCAGACCACATCCACTAGGCCAGCCTGGAGCTGGGCGATCCCTGGGCAGCGTCCGCAGCTCATATCCCAGCTGCACAGCCGGCTTCTCAGAGCTGGGCCCTGACCAAGAATCCGGGGAGTGGCCCGCTGCGGTTATTAAAAGTTCCCAAAGGCTTCACCTCCTGCTCTCTCCCGGCCTCGCAGCTGCTAGCTGGGCCAAGAGGGCCCTACGGACGTGCCCAGGGCACTGGGGTGGGCATCCTCGCCCACAGGCAGCAGGCAGGCCCTGCCTCTGGCAGCCAGGCAACCTTCTGGCAGACCCTTAGCAGAGGCCTGTGCGTCAAAAAAAACTTGGCCTGGACCCCAGGCTGTCACCAGGCCAGAGGCAGCCATGATCGTCAGACCTCTGGGAGGATTTTCTGGAACCCACAGTGAGCAGACTTGCCAGATTCCTCCAGGCCTGGGCTGAGAGAATTGCCGCTGGCCTTGTGTATGTGGAAGTGACCCGGAGGGGCTACTGCAGAAAGCTGCTGCGAGCATTTGCCCTGGGGCTCAGGAGGGTCCTCCACCTCTGCGGCTGTGCCAGGTGGTAGTGGGGGCAACAGCGTCCCCTGGCAGCACCGTGTCCTGGCCTGTCCTGAGAATAACAGGGTACAATTTTCTCTCGTCCTCACAACCACCTCAGATATAAATCTGATTAATCCACATACATTAATTCAAGGTAAAGGATGTTCGGCTGAATGAATCTGAGTGATTTCCCTAGAACACATGCTCTGTAAATCACACAGCTTCCGTTTAAAAGCTCACCTCCTGGGACCCTTCAGTCCACAGGCCAATTCCAGTCAAGGTCACATGTCTGGGTTGCAGGCTCCATCCCTGCACTGGGGATGTGCAGGAGGCAGCCAGTCAATGATTCTCTCCCATCATTGATGTGTCCATCTCCCTCTCCCTTTCCCTTCCTCTCTGAAATCAAAAAAATATATTTAAAAAATATACTTCCTGCTTTCCAAGGCCCCAGCTCTTCCCACCACACCACACTACCTCCCCAGCTTCAGGGTCAGGGACTGCTCTGCCAAGTGCAAGTGGTCCGGCCAGCTGACATGCTGCCTCCTCTCTTCCCATTCTCCCTTCCCAGACAGCAGTGCCTGCCTTCACAGAGCTGGGGAGCCTGTCTCAAACCACATGCCTAAAAGCCATTAGAGAGCCCAGAGTGAGGCCTGAGCTATCATTGCCTGGAACAGAGACTAAAGGGGGAGTGAAGTCCCAGCCTGCGGTGCCCTCCTCATACTGCCTTGCCCTGTGCTAGCGGTCTCAGACCCACACCCACATTGCCAGGCACCTAGCCTGTGCCCTCAGCGTGCCTGAGCACATTTGCTAAGGACCAGCCATCGCTTCCTCCCCAGCTTAGCTCGGTCTAGGGGCCCTCCCTAACCAGCACCTGCTAATGGGTTTGTGCCTTATGACCCTCGTATAGGTGATTAGTCTAAGATGGACCTGACCCAGAGGAACCAAACTAGGGGATAGATGAACCATTTTCAAGATGCTCTTAAAAATTTCAACCAAGAGGTATTGAGACAGAGTCAGTTCCAAGACTGTGGAAGATGCTGCCCACTCCCCTGTGTGATTTAAGAGAACAACAACAAAAAGGTGAAAGCAGTGAAAGGAAGCAGAACAAAGTCCAGATCCCACCCCTCACCCCCATGACTGATTCAGTGCTCTGATTAAATGTATTCCATTCTTTAAAGAGAAAAAAAAAAATACATGGTGCCCCAAGCCCATGCTTAGCCCACCCACTGGATGGTTCTCTGACGGGTCCGCTAGATGTGGACACCAGAGCAGAAAGGTCATGGACAGCAGGGGCAAAACAGCCCTGTTGGAGAAAGTGGATCACACAAGAGAGGAGTCCCAGAAGCACAGAGACTGTGCCGCTGTGGGAGCAGAGAGGGTGCTTCAGACCAGCTGTCTCCAGGCCTGGTGTCCTGGGACCTCAACCCCGCTGGGCCTAGGCTAGTTGGAGTGGGTTGTCTTCCCATCACCCAAACCCATGCCAGGCCCCCTCGGCCACCACATACCGGTCGTTGACAAAGGAGAACATGAGCAGCCTCTGCTCAATGAACCACTTCCACTCGGGGTTCTCACTTTGCAGGTCACGGTAGTTGTCATTGGAGACGATAACGCCGTCCCGCTCGTAGGCCACCTTCACAATGTAGCGGTCATCGTAGCACACCACACGCTTGCCATTCACCTTGCGAGACGGGGTGTACACAAGCACCGCCTGACGCTCCAGCTCCTCCAGCACATGCTGCTCTGGGGGCCACAGGGACGGGGGACAGCATGTAGCGGCTTTCTCAGAATGACTCCTCCCCCGTAAGATCATCCTGAGATCATGGGGCACATCTGACAACTCAGGGGTCCCCTCTGACTCAACTCCCACCTCCCCTGCCCTCTGGCCCAGCACATCAGAAAATCTGGGAGGGCTTAGCAGAGTAAGGCAGCTGCCCCAGGTCCAGGGCTGTTGGCTTCTGTCTGCCTGAGTCATGAGGAGTCCGGAGTATGGAAACCCCACAGAAAAGAGTCACTTTAGACACAAGAGGCCCTTATGGGAGAGACAGTCACATTACAACTGGAATCCTGGCAATGCCTTCAGAGCTACTAGGGTCCTGGCATCCCTCTCGAATGCTGCTGCCTGGGCCCGTAGCGGAGAGCCACTGGGCAGACACAGGAACCTGCTGAGACCCCTTCAGGATGGAACATCGCATAAGTGGCAGCTCTGAAGGCCACAAGAATGTCCAGGGGAGAGTCCAGGATCCAGAATCTACAGCCTGGGCTCCGGTCTGAGCTCCAGCGCGTGAGCACCTCTCCCCTCTTTGAAACGCAGTGGTAGCCTTTATAAGATGAAGATAATAACTCCTCCTGCCTCCGCGTGTCTGTGAGTCGACTGGATACGCTCAGCACATAGAGTACAAAAAATCGTTTCTGTAAGTGCCATGTATAAAGGCGCTCCCTGAGAAAGAGAACACGGCCCGTGCTTTTGAGGTCCCCTTTGCCCTCCCGGTTGGCATCTCTCTTTGTCCCCCTTGAGATAACCCAACCTTTAGAACTTTGTGTTGAGAATTCCCTTGCTTTCACTTTTCAAAAATGCATATACTAGTATATGTATCCCCCAAAAGGACTATTTTCCATTGACTATGAACCTCTGGACTTTACACCAGTGGACTCACTGTACATATTCTTGTGCAACTTGCTGTCTTCATTTAACAGTGTGTTGGTGAGGTTTGGCCATGGTGACATGGTCACTGCTGTCAGCTTCGCATGTGAGTCTCTGGGTGCAGAAATGCAAGGGTTTCTCTAGGGTGTATCTCCAGGAATGATATGGCTGAGTTGTAGGAAAAGGCACTTTAGAAAATAGTGCCAAGTTACTAATTATTTTGTAAAAAGAAAAAAAAACACATAAAATTATGTAGAAAAAATAGTTTCAAATTGTTTTCCAAAGTGGGTATATCAAGTTCCTATCCAACAACCCAGCACAGCACTAAGGCAACCTTGTCAACACGAGACATTTTGAAGCTTTTGAATTTCTGTCAGTTTGGTGGGCGTAAAGTGGCTTCTTGTGGTGGCTTTATTTTACATTTCTCTAGTTACTAATGAGATTGAGCATCTTTTCATATGTTTATTGGCCATTTATGTTTTCTGTGAAAAACCTATTATGCATTTTGCTTCATCTTTCTGTTGGTTCTTCATCTTATTAATTTGGAGACATTCTCTATAGATCCTGGACAGTGGTCCTTTATCAGGAACAGTGATGTAGAGCCTCTCCCAGTCTGAGGCTGTTCTTGTCATTTTATTGTTCTGTGGTATCCACTAATGAACACGAGCTCTTATTTTAATGTGGTCAAATTTATGAGTCTTTCTCCCACACATTTGCACGTGTGTGGCTTGTTTAAAAATTCCTTCCCTACCCCAAAGTGATTTCCCTACCTTTACCCAGACTCGATTTAAATATTACACAACTGCTGAAAGCCACCATTCTCCACATTCAGACCATAGAGAACAATGGGTAACCAGTTCTTGATGGAGAGCTGCATACAAGTGGTTACTCCCGCTTCTCATAACCCCATTGAAATGGCAACAAAGAAGTACAAAAGGGGAGGGGATCCCCAATCACACTAAAAATGTTCTTGGGGACAGCAGCAAACCCAGGATTTGGACAGGTTTTAGAAAGACAGAAAGCAGACCGGATCACACTGATGCAAAATGTGCACAGGGAGCCACAGGCCAGGATGTGCGCAGAAGACTGAGTGGAGGTGGAGAGGGAGGGAAGTCAGGATGGCTAACGAAGGGCTAAGCAAAAGGAAAATGAAGCCCATCTAGGAAGAGGAAGTTCCCATGTGGCCTTTGACCTCCTAGAGTAAAGATCATCATTATTGTGGCCCAGCTGCCTGAATGCTCTGCAGGGTATGCTGGATGAAATCTGCCCGTCACCACCTGAGGTCAGCCCAGCCTGTCAGGGAAAGATCCACATACTAAGAGAGAAAGTCTGTGGCAGTCACATAGATATTTATATAGCTAGATCATTATTTAACCAATCTGCCTTTTTATTCACAAACTAGAGGCCCAGTGCATGAAATTCAAGCACTGGAGGTGGGAGGGGGGTATCCCTCAGCCAGGGCTCTTGCAGTCCGGGACCCCTCAGGGGATGTCCAGCTGCTGGGGATTGGGCCTAAGCCAGCAGTCAGACATCCCTCTCGCAGTCCAGGACCCCTCGCTCCTTACCACTTGCCTGCTCACTGCTCCTTACCACTCAGCTCGTTGCTCCTTAGTGCTGCTGCAGAGGTGAGAGAGGTTCCCACCACCATTGCTGCACTCACCAGCCATGAGCCCAGCTTCTGGCTGAGTGGCGCTCCCCCTGTGGGAGTACACTGACCACCAAGGGGAAGCTCCAGTGTTGAGTGTCTGCCCTCTGCTGGTCAGTGGGCATCATAGCCACTGGTCATTCTGGTCGTTCTGTGATAACAATCGCTTAGGCTTTTATTATATAGATAAAAACTGACAACCAAAGGATCATCAAACTTTTGAAAAGACCTATCAGCACGAGAGAGAGGGGGAGAAAGAGAGAGAGAGAGAAAGAGAGAGAGAGAGAGAGAGAGAGAGAAGGGAAGAGATGAGAAGAGAAGAGAGAACAAAGAGCTGACCACAGGAAAAAATAAATATGATTTATGGAACTGAAGAGAATTTGTGACAGTCTATAGAAATAGTAAAGAATTATTACAGAAATAGTAAAAGAGATACTGCATCCCTAAGACAAAAATAGCACTTCATTTAAAAATTAAGGTAAAAATTCTTAATTAAGAGAAGTAGAAGCAATTAGTAATTGATAGAATTAAAAACAAAAGCTTTTGGGGGAAAGGCTGGAAGACAAAGTCAAATAAATCTCCCAGAATCACCAGGAGGTCAACCCTACCATCAACTTGGCTGAATCAAGGCCAATGGCTTAGCATTTGACTTTGTGTTATAAGAAAGCCAAACAAAAACAAAGCCCTGTTTTTGTAGCTTAAAATAAACCTACATGATATAAGAATTAAAAATGAAGAATTCTCTGGGTCCCAGGGACATTTATTTTTAAGTCAGAACACATGTTGTAATTTTGTGGTGTGTGTGTGTGTGTGTGTGTGTGTGTGTGTGTGTGTGTGTGTGTTTATGAAAAGACTGGACCTGCGACTCAATAAATAAATATCATCAGACTGAACAAAAGTCTCCCTCAGATCCTACATTCTATGAGGGGTGGGATGCAGATCCAATATTTCTGCAGACTGTTGAAAGTTGTAAAACACAATTATTTTTGGCACTTCATCATTCACACTAAAAGATGAATTAATTTGTTCGTTCATCTATCCAACTACATAGTGAGCACCTATTCAATGCCAGGTGTCAGGGCATGGCAGTGAGCACACAGAGTAGGTGCCTGCATGGAGCTCAGGAAGACTTCATCAGACAAATAGCTGTGTAGCTCACTGACTGCAAACAATAGCAGCAGGACTACTGAGGACATGCAGAGTACCTGGTGAGCATGCATCTGCCCCAGCATACCTCTAATAGGGGTGTCGGCTCTTGGTGGTTCCTTCCTCCAAGATGGGACAAAAACTTTGATGTAGGTATGTCCTCTTTCCCTGAACCAGTCCACAGCCAGCTGGATTCCCCGGCAAGAGAAGACTTCTTTATTTCCATGGCTATAATGGGAAAACAAAGAATCTGTAGAGACATAGAAAGCATTTCTAAAGAGTGATTTCCCGCAGTCTCATCATCAGAGGGAATCAGACAAATCTACGTTTTAAAAATATAGTACATTCTTTGTACAAAAGATATCTCTTCACTGGAACCACGTAGCTTCTGATCGTTTATAGAAGGTCTCGGGCTCCAGGATATGTGCATTCCCAGGATTAATAGACCAGATTCTCTTATTAACTGAGGCCAATAAAGATCAACATAAGCTGGATGGGAGCAGTCATCTGCAGAATACTCTCACCCTAAGAGAGGGCTGTAACCATGTTATTGGGCTTCCCAGGTTTAAGCAAGGAGGCCAGCGTTCTCCATAAATTCCACCAAAGGCATCAATGGTGGCAGGAAGGACAGGGTGGTATGAGAAGATGCTCAAGACCAGGCTGAGCCTTGCAAGCTTTATTGAAGATTTGTCTTGCTCCTAAGAGGAAGGAGAAGTCATAAAAGGGTTTAAGACTGGGGTATATGTGATGTGATATGATGTGATCTGATGTATGTTTCAGAAAGTTCAATCTGGCAGCACAGAGGACTCTAAATAGCAAGGGAGCAAGAGTGGGTGTTGGGTACCAGTTAAGAAGCTATTGTAGTCATCAAGGCAAAATGGATGGTGACTTTGACAGAGCAGATATTGATGCATAAAGAAGAGTCGGTGAACTTGAGAGCTATTTCAAAGGTAAAATCTCCAAAACATGTTGATTGGATAGAGGGTGATAGAAAGAAGAAGGCATTGAGGAAGCTTCAGGTCTCTGGCTTGTGTGATTGGCTTTTTGCTGAGACAGGGAACTCTGAAGGAATACAGAGCTTAGAGGGAAAGATCACGAGTGTGGTCGTGGACACATACTAAGTTGGAGGAGCCTTTGCGACCTCACAGTGAAATGGTCAGTAAGTAGCTAGGGTTCGGAAGAGAGGTCTGGGTAATGAAACGTGCGGGTCGTCTGTATTTAAGCAGCAGATGGAGCCACTGCATGGAGAGAATTGCCTGATTGCCTGGGGAGAGAAAGGCCTAGAGCTGGAGGAAGTCTGGAACTCAACAGTGGTTACAGGTAGAGGACAGTCCTACAGAAGAGAGAAAGACTGTGAGCCAGAGGGGAGCCCATGATGGAGGCCACGGGAAGGAGGCAGCGGAATGTTGCTGTGAGGGACCAATGAGGCCGAAAACCACCTCAGGCTTAGTCGATGGAGGTCGGCGGTGTTTAGCTGGAGGGGAGATACGTGGACAGATTTGAGATACTGGGAATGCAAACCAATTAGACTTAGTTGTGATGGGACACACCTGGCTTCGAGGTGAGGTCACTTGGTGCTCCCTGCTTCCAGCTCAGCCACCTGCATCTCCTTCAGACATCGTCCTGCCCATGCACCTTCCTCCCCTCCCACCACAGAGCCGCTCGCTAGCCGTTCCCCTCCTCTCGGCCAGTCCCTCCTCTTTCGGGTCTCAGGAAAACATACTCTGGCCTCTGAACTCTGTCAGACCCTGAGTATGAGGCCTCACAGCATCAGACTTCTCCTTCCTGGCCTTGGGTTCCAGTCTAAGTCTGCATCCTTCCATTGGTAAGATGTGGGATGAATCAGGTCTTCCCTTCTCTAAATCCTACGTTCCTTCTGGTCCCCACTGAATTCCCAGCGCCTAGCACAGCACCTGGTAACTGGTAAGGACTTAATAAAACGTGTTGAATAAGTAAATGACTGGGAAGAATGGTCTTATGAGGAGCTGGAGGAGGAGCAACTCGGCAGAGGGAAGGGTTGGCTGGAAGGACCCAGATACAGGAAAGATGTGGTATGTTTGAGGACCAAAAAGGGAGAGTGTGACTGAAGCGTGTGGGGTGAGCAAAGGGGAGAGTCATGGAAGGTAGGAGGCAGGGCTAGGTTCCTGGGGAGCCAGGCGCCACCATGACACATACACCCTCCCCTGAGGGGTCAGGCCTGCAGAAGTGCCCCATGTCCGGACGAGGATGACATGACGGTGCTTTCTCTGGTCCCAGGCCTCTCCTGCTATCTTCTCAGAGGGGGGGAGGATAGGTTCAGGTTTGTAAAGTGGGAATGGGCGTGCTTGGAAACATGAATCACCAGTATTGGAAGTCGCCCTTTGTGAAGGCTCAGAACTCTCAGTTCCTTTAGCTCCAGTGACCAGGGACCAGGCCTTGCGCCTAGATCTGTGGTGTCTTCCAGGTTAGAGAAAATAGCCCTTCGGCCGTTGCAGTCAAGCTGTTAGGCTTAAGGAAACAGTCCAGAGAAAATATCAGTGAAGCTGTCAGGTTAAAATAATAAGAACAGGAAGTAGAAGTTGAGAAAAGAAAGAAGATGGAGGGAGAATGAGGAGGGGTCATTCCCAGAGGAGTCTGAGCTGACCCCCAGGCTCCCCACCCCGCACCCCTCCCCACCCCCGCTCCAGATCCCCAGGATTGTCTCTGTGGAGCTGAAGATCCTCATTCAGGTCTATTGCTTTGCAGGACTGACTCCCACATACCTGTTCCAACCTCCCCTCATAAGCTTTGGTCTCTTCTGAGATGTGAATATAGTCTGTGTTTCCATCCTTGCCAAATTTGTTTACCAACCTCAAAATGCCACCATGGATGCCCTATTTCTGGCCACAGAAAGCTCTGGGCAATCGCAGGATTGATGCCATAGCAGGAGCCAGCTCCTCACATGGGGATCTAAGAGGAGCCAGCAGAGGCTCCAGTCAAGCAAGGAAGCTCATGTTCACTCCGGGAGCCCACTTCCCATCTACAGAGAACAGCACCTAACCAAGGGCACCCTGAGCGTGTGCTTCCTCCACCCACTCAACATCAGCGCATGAGCAACCACTTCAACAAGGCTCTGTGCTGGGGCTCGGGAGTGGGGGTGAGGCAGGCCTCACCCTGCTTCTTGGAGCTCACCTTTAATATTCGTGGAGGGCCCTGTGAGCCAGGCCACATTGCACGGGAACCGCATCTAATTGTGACAAAGAGCCCTTGAGGAAGTGACCTGCGTCCCGTTTTACCCTTGAGGAAACTGAAGCAGAGCAGTGATCTGGCAGATCTCAGAGCCTCCTTTGCTGGACTGCAACTGCTTCCTCCCCGTCTCCATTTATTCCCTTTATCCCTGGCCCTCCCCAGTCCTGAGATCCAGACCACAGCTCCTGTGGAGCCCGAGTCACTCGCTGCTAACATCTTGCACTGGGGAGGGGGCTCGTGCTTATTACTAGACACTGTGGGCCAGTTTCTCAGGCACCACGCTGAGAGGCAGGCCCTGGGAAAAGGAAAGAAGAGGGGCAGGTTTTGAATAGAGGGAGGGCGGGAAGGGGAAGTGGGCTGGTGCCTGAGAGACATTTTGCCTACATGACAGCCGTGCATGAGGCAGCCGCAGTTAGCATGTAGCCAAGAACAGGGACACAACGATATAACTGGAACCCTCTGTATCTTCAACTATTGCCCAGAAGTCTCTGCAGGAGTGAGTGGCTCACAGCACAGGCCTTTGCGGTGTAACATGGAAAGGGCACCACTGTTGGACTGTTCGGTATTTGGGGTTAAGTTGTAAACACTCTGAACCTGGAGTTACAGCCCTTCTCACCCAGGGATCACCCCCAGCTCAGGTCTGAAGGAAGAGGGAGAGGCAGGGGGCTGCTTGGAGCACCCCCATCTTACCAATGGGAGGGTGCATGCAGACTTAGGTTGGAACCCCAGGCCAGGGTTGGTCAGAGGGAATTGCCCCTGGCCGTGGGAACCCACTGACAGGGGCCTGACCAACACCTGAGCCCTGTCGCTGAAGATTCACCCCTCCACCTTCTGCAGAGGTGTCTAACGGTTTAAAAACATAACAGCAGCACCTCAAACCAAAAG